>JAJOOS010005633.1:0-70737 GCA_029582725.1 Solanum chiquidenum
GGTCTTGATCCACGGACACAGACCACGGACCGTGGTCTGATCTACGGACCGTAGGTCTGTCCGTGGGTCGAAACTTAGCCAATTTCTGAGCTGGGTTTGGAGAGAGGCTGCAGTGGTGAACCACGGACCACCAGCACGGGCCGTGGTCTGACCTACGGTCCGTGGGTGGCAACCGTAGGTTGCACCGGCAACTTCTCAAAATCTGCATTTTTGGTCTGTTTCGAATACGAGGTGTTACATTATATACACGCATGCATTATTTATGATTTTTGTTGACAACCCATGATGAAGCTATGATAAACTCATGAACCTATGATTTATGAACTTATGACGTTATTCATGCTTTTATGAAATTATTATGAATGATTTAAGAAAGCTTTGAAAGGAAAGTGTCAATGCTATTGTGAAAGGTGTTCTCACATTTCAAATTGATGAAAGGTTTTATCATCTATGTTGAATTATGTTAAGGAGATATTCTATGTTTTGCTTTTGAAAGATGTGGTTTAGAATTGATGATTGCCTTCCCTATGTTAAATTGACATTGGACTTTTATCAATTCCGTTGGGATTTAGACACCACTAAGAGGGCTTGAGGTGGAGGCTCAAATAGGGTAGTCTTGAGTAGCAATGTCTAGTCCCAAACTATGTGCCCCCATATGATTGTCTTAAATGGTTTTCCCTTTTTTGGTATGAGGGATATAGTGGATTACATGAGATAACTCTTATAGTCTTATTGTCGGTTAAAGATAAAATCCCACAAAATGACGATATTTTCTTCAAAGCTTTTACTATGTCCTTTACATCAAATGCATTAACTATATCATGATATTTCCATGTCCTATTTCCTTATGTTTAAATGTCAAATTATTTATCATATTTAGATGTTTTAAAACCATTTATACTACCATGTTCATGTTTATGCATATTGCCTCATACTTAGCACATTACATGTACTAATGCATACTTTTATCTACATTATCTCATGAATGTGTGGTCCAATGTTCCTACCCCTCATCCACGTGGCTAGACTTCTATTGGGTACTTCAACTGATGGTGAGTCCTCATGTTCCAAGGACTAAGACAATTTATTTATTTATTTGTGTCTTTTCATATCCTACTTGTGTGTGATGTATGATTTACATCCCAATAACTTCATTTTGATGTACTAGATGACTTTGAGACTTATGTTAAACTTCCGTTTGTCAAACCTTTTATATATGAAATGATTTCTTGCAAGTCTTCACTTTTATTTCTTGTATGATGCATGTTAAGTGGCTTGTGTAGGGCCTCTAGGGGTCCTATATGTCATGTTATGCTTAGGGTGTATTTTGGGTCATGACAAGCTTGGTAATACAAGCATAAGGTTTAGAAAGGTCCTAGTATATCTCAAAACCCACGTCGAGTATAGTCTTCTTCATGAGTGTGAAGCGAGCCGCGTTTATGAATATGAGGCTATAAAATGTTTAGGAAATTCCACTTCTTTCATGATTCAAAAGTCATGAGATAGAGTGTTACTCTATATGTCTCTCTTTTAATCTTTATCTGATCCTTTTTAGCATATGTCCCCTTGAAGACCTTATGTTAGGAGGAATGTGGAACGAGAAGCTCCTCAAGCGCCTCAAGAATATCCTATAGTTTTTGTCGACCCTTTGGCCGAAAAACTGACTAATGCAGAATTTTAAGCTGCTTTCAAGTGTTGGCCAAAGCTATAACAGCTCAAGATAATAGGGAAGCTATGGTCGCCGTGAACCCAAAGGTGGGTATGGTGAAACCTAGAGTGAAGGACTTCACTAGGATGAATCTCCTAGAGTTTCATGAATCTAAGGTTGAGGAAGATCCTCAAGAGTTCATTAATGAGGTATACAAGCTATTGATTATCATGGAAGTGACACCGATAGAAAAATCAGAATTGGCTGCTTATCAACTTAAGGGTGCTGCTCAAATTTGGTTCAACCAATGGAAGGAATATAGGGCGGTAGATGTCGGTCTTCTTGATTGGGAAAAGTGTAAGGTTGTTTTCCTTGATAGGTATTTTCCCTTTTATATGAGGGAAGAAAAGTTACTTGAATTCATCAACCTTCGTCAAGGAAATATGAGTGTGAAGTAGTTTGCCTTGAAGTTCACGCAATTGTCTAGGTATCCTTCCACTATGGTTGTCGATCCTAGAAAAAAGTTTAACAAGTTTTATTTCAGGAGTGTCGGAGATAGTGGCTAAAGAATGTCCTATCGCCATGATTATCAATGAAATAGTCATTTCTCTCTTAATGGTTCATGTTCAACAAATTGAAGAGCAAAAGCTTAAGGAAAGGTCTAGGGAGGCAAAAAGGGCAAAGAATAGTGATATTGACATTTCACATTTAAGGGTCGTCGGACATGTCGTTCTATGTTTCGACAAAGGTTTTCCGGTCTAGGTTCCTCTAATGATCCAGCTCCTAATTTAAACAAAGAAATCATGTCTAACAATAATCCACAAGTAGGGAATTGTTGTTGAAATGTATCTTCATTCCCACATGCCAAAGGTGTCGCAAGAGTCATCTAGGAAAATTCTTGATTGGTACAAATGATTGTTTTTGGTATGGTAAAAGTGGTCACCACTTGAGGGGTTGTCCATAGAGAAATGACAAGGGAAAGGATGGTGGGCAAGATCCTCCTAGTGGTTTGGGTTCATGTTCTCCAAAGAAAAACTGGTTCTATGCACTTCAAACTCGTCATGATCAAGAGGGTTCTCCCAATTTTTTTATCGGTACGTTGAAACCCTTTCAACTAGATGTTTATGCTTTGCTTGATCCCAGTGCTACTTTGTATTTCGTGATTCCATATATGATTATGAGGTTTGATTTTCTTCCTGATGTGTTTATAGTCCCTTTTTCAATCTCCAAATTTATAGGTAAATCTATTATTGCTAAGAAAGTCTATGTAAATTGTCTCCTCTCCTTACCCTATAGAACCACTTATGTTGATATGGTTGAGCTTTATATATTTGATTTCGATGTTATGCTTGGTATGGATTTACTCTATTCCTGTTATGCTTCTAAAAAATATACAACTGAGTAGTCAAGTTTCAATTTCCTTATGAGCCCATCCGATAGTGGAAATGAGATAAATTATATGCCTAAGGTTCAGTTTATTTCTTGTCTTAAAGCTGGAAGGATGATTTCTTAGGGTTGCATTTACCATCATATTAGGGTTAGGGATGCAAATTCTATAGGCCCTATCTTTGAGTTGGTCCCTATTGTTAATGAGCTTATGGAAGTGTTTCCCGATAATTTACTTAGTGTTCCTCCTAAAAGGGAAATAGACTTTGGTATTGACCTCCTCCAAAATACGCAACCTATCTTTTTTCCTTCTTATCGTATGGCTCCGGCAAAACGTAAAAAAATTGAAGGAGAAATTGAAAGATTTGTTGGGTAAGGGTTTCATTCGAGCGAGTATCTCTCCATGGGGTGGTCCAGTCGTGTTTGTTCACAAGAAGGACGGTTTCCTTCACATGTGCATTAAGTATCATATGTTGAAAAAATTAGCCATCAAGAAAAAGTACCCTCTTACGAGCATTGATGTTATATGATTAACTCCAAGAAGAGAACTATTTCTCTAAGATTAACCTTCGTTAAGGTTATCACCATTTGAGGGTGAAGAAAGGTGATGTCCTAAAGATGGAGTTACAAACTAGGTATGGTCATTACGAATTCTTCGTAATGTCATTTGGATTGACCAATGCTCTGACCGCATTTATGGACTTAATGAACAGGGTGTTTAGGCAATTCCTTGATATGTTCGTGATCTTGTTTATTGATGACATATTGATATACTCAAGGAGTGAGAATGAGTATGTCGATCATTTGAGGATGGTGTTACAAGTCCTTAAGGACCAACAACTCTTTGCAAAGTTTTGTAAATACGAGTTTTTGTTGAGATCCATGGATTTTCTTTGTCACATTATCGTCGGCAAGGGAATTGAGATAGTTCCTAAGAAAAAGGATGATGTTAAGAGTTGTCCTACACCTCTATCCCCTTCGTATATTCGAAGTTTCTTGGTTTTGGCTTGTTATTATATAAGGTTTGTGGAAGAGTTTTCCTCGATTGCCTCTCCATTGATGGCATGGACCCAAAAGAAATCTAAGTTTGTATGGTCGAAAGCATTTGAGAAGAGTTTCCAAGAATTGAAAGATAGACTTACCTATGCTCCGGTATTGACTTTACCATAAGGGTCAGATGGGTTTGTAGTTTACTGTGATGCTTCAAGTATTTGACTAGGGTGTGTTCTGATGCAAAATGGGAAGATTATTGCTTATGCTTCCAGGCAACTTAAGATTCATGAAAAGATCTAACCTACCCATGATTTGGAACTAGCGGAAGTTATTTTTCCCCCAAAGATTTGGAGGCATTAAATATATGGTTTTCATGTCGATGTCTTTATCGACCAAAAGAGCCTGAAATATGTGTTCAAGCAAAGGGATCTAAATCATCACTAAAGGAGGTGGCTAGAGTTGCTAAAAGATTAAGACATGAGTGTTCTATATTACCCTAGTAAGGAAAATATGGTACTAGATTCTCTTAGTTGGCTATCAATGGGTAGTGTTTCCCATGTGGAAGAAGATAAAAAGGAATTGGTTCGTGATGTTCAGAGATTGGCCCGATCGGGTGATCGTTATTTGACTATACCAAAGGTTATGTTATGGTTCACAAATGGTTCAAAATCGTCTTTTGTGTCAGATGTGAAAGAAAAGCAAGGCCTTCACTCGATCATTTTTGAGTTAAAGGAAGTGATGCTTAAAAAGTCCATTGAGGCTTTCTCCAAAGGGGGAGATGGTGTGCTTTGATATCAAGGTAGTTTATGTGTTCCCAATGTTGATAATTTGAGAGATCAATTATTATCATAAGTCAATAGTTCTCGATATTCCAGTCACCCGAGAACCACCAAGATGTACGACACTTGTGGAAAGTCTATTGGTGGAATGTGATGAAAAAGGATATTACGGAATTTTTTGGTTAAGTGTCCTAATTGTCAACAAGTGACAGTTGAGCATCAAATGTCGGTAGGCTTGTCTTAAGATATTTTCATTCCTACTTGGAAGTGGGAAGATCTGAATATGGAATTGATTGTTTGTTTACCCGACACTTGGAGGCAACATGACTCAATTTGGGTTATAGTAGACCGTATGACAAAGTCAACTTATTTCATTCCCCTCAAGGTTTCTTATTCGGTGGAAGACTATGCTAAGTTATATCTATAGGAGATGGTTAGGTTGCATGGAGTGCCCCTATCCATTATCTTAGATGATGGTACCCAATTTCATTCCAAGTTTTGGAAATCTTTCAAAAAGGGACTTGGTACTCATGTTAAGCTTAGTAAAACCTTTCATCCTCAAATTGATGGGAAAATGGAACGTACTATCCAAACTTTTGAATATAAGTTGAGAGCTTGTGTGATTGGCTTCAAGGTTAATTGGGACGATCATTTACCTTTGATGGAGTTTGCACATAATAATATATCTCATTCAAGCATGTGTATGGTTTTATTTGAGGCTCTTTATTGTAGGAGGTATAGATATCCTATAGGTTGGTTTGAAGTTGGTGAGGTTCCTTTGATAAGTTCTGAATTGGTACACGAGGCTATGGAGAAAGTTTGGCTTATTAGAGAAAGGTTTAAAATGGCTCAAAGCCGACAAAAGTCCTATGCCGATGTTAGAAGAAGAGATATTGAATTTGATGTAGATTATTGGGACTACATAAAAATCTGGTATGAAATGGATGCTTAGTCCCCGTTTTGTGGTTCCATATCAGATTATGAGGCGTATAGGTAAATTTGCTTATTATCTTGATCTGCCTAATGACTTAGCATTGGTCCACCCGGTTTTCCATGTCTCTTTGTTGAAGAAATGTGTTTGTGATATACGACACCTATTGTGCCATTGGAGAGTATTAGTATAAAGGAAAGCATTTCTTATGAAGAAGTCCTGGTTGATATTTTGGACAGACAAGTTATGAAGTTGAGAAATAAGGAAGTTGCATCTATGAAGTCTTATGAAGGAATCAAGGGGTTGAGGGTGATATTTCGGAGGACGAGGCCGATGTGATGTGTAGTGTAACGACCCGTAAAATGAATAAGTGAAACTAGAGCCTAACTAGTGAGTGTGTGAGTTTGTCATGAGATTTGAGGTGGTTTGATGTTGTCCCGAGCTATGGTTGATGGGTTTAGGGGTTAAATGTCAAGGTACGACTCCCCAAGGACCACTTTAAGTGTCATTTAGGAGGACCCTAAGTCTAACCCCCAAGACCCCTTAAAACCAATAGGCTGCCCAGAATTTGGTGACCTACGGAAGGGGACCACTCCCCGTAGGTCCATCCATTCCCCGTGGATGGCCGCCATAGGTCAAGCCCCCATTTTCCAAGCTGCAGCCCCAGACCACGGACAAACAGGACGGTCCGTGAGTCTACGGCATCGTTTGCACCTGTGTGCTGTCAAAACACACGACCTAGTGAATGGTGAATTGGCAAATTCACCCTTTGTTTAGTTAAGTGTTTGGACGGTTATTTTATGTTAATTATGGTATTTTAAGAATATTAAAAGTATTAGACTTTATTTTTCAACTCATTATTTCAAAACACCCAAAGTTAGAAACCTCTCTTCTCCAAATGTTCTCTCTGTAGAAACCTCCATTGGAGGTGAAGGCTTCAAGCTTCCAAGGTCAAAATCTTCAAGTTTTTCAAGGGATTTTCGTGGGATTCTTCTTAAAAATATATGGTGGTCTTCATCCTTGACTTAGTTTCTTTCAAGGAGCCAACTCAAAAGTGATTTCAAGTCTCCAATGTTTTCTCTAAAACCCTAGTTTTCAATCTAAGCATGGGTTCGATTCTAAATGATTTCCAAAGGCTTTATTGCATTGATTTATGAATGAATTGTTGATTTAAAGATGAATTAAGATGATTTCTTCCTATAAATCATGTTTTCCCCTATTTTCCTAAATTGTGATTTGTGATTGGGAGTTGATTGATTATGCAAGTATGTTGAATTGTTGTTGCTTATATTGAATTAAGTGATTGAATAATGCCAATTTCATTATCTATTTTAGTATCTATAATTTATGGATTGATGATGGTTCTAACTCTTGAAGGGCAAGTTATGATCAAATTACACATTGAAGTAGAATTGTGTTAGATCTATTGATCCACTTGAAAGGTGGAGGTGTTTACTTACTATGTATATTGTGGTATTGAATTGATGGATATCTTCCTTGTACCTCTATATATGAAGGGTCTATGTGTGATCACGATGTAAAGTATGTGTGTGTGTGATTTCAATGAATGTATAATGATCATGTTTAGAATGAAAGTGTGTTATGATTGAATGTTATTTCTCAATTAACACCTATGAATGATGAGGCTATATATGAAAGGTTATTATCACATACATACACTCATGAATGACTAATGAATGAAGTTTTATGCTAATGTTAATGATGAAGTACTTATTGAAATGCTATTCTCAATTGTACTCTAATGAATGATAATGACTTGTTTGGAAAGGACTTTCTCACAATAAGGGGATTCTTAGGTGAAAGGCTATTCTCATCTTTGAATCTATGAGCTTTCAAATGAATGAATGTTGGGTTAGGATGGATGCTCATTCGGGAGTTGAGGCGGAGTGTCTAGTAACAATTTATATATCCCATTTTAACGAATGTTGGGTTTGAGATGGATACTCATCCATGAGTTGTGGAGGAGTATCTAGTAACAATCTTGTATTCCATAATGAACTAATGTAATGAATGTAATGTACTCCGTGGGGAATAATGTTAAGCACCGAGTGGATATGAATTGAGATAGATGCTCATCCAGAAGTTCAGGCGGGGTATCTAGTAACAATCTCTTGAGATGGATGCTCATCCGTTAGTTGAGGTGGGGTATCTAGTAGCAATCTCCCTATCCCATAACTATGTGCCCACATAGGTCTAGCTAGTGGATCCACTTAAGCTAAAAACAATGGTCCTATCTTAGGCAAGTAGGAATTCCTTATCCGGTGAGGGTGACACCGGGATTCTATGAATTGCTCACATTGTCTATGTCGGTGAAGGCATACCCCCACAAAGAATGTTAATAAACTATGGCATATTAAGAATGCACTACTTAGTGTGGGTGGTGGTATGGGACACCATCTATGTATTGCACAAGTAGGCTTTGAGAGAGGTCGTGGTGTGTTCCTTTATAATGTTAAGTGTAATGAATGTGCTCTTATGATGATGTTAATGAAAAATGTTGATCTAATGTCTAATGAATGAAGGTGCTCTTAATGTAATGAAGCGAATGAAGAATGGGTGACTTAAATGCCTGTATGTTTAATGTGAAGATGCATGCTATACTTGGATCGTATTATGAGTTATTTCCTTGTTATGACTTATTTGTTGTATATGAATGTGCCTTGCTTATGGTGACTTCAAAGGATTACTTAGTGTGAGTAGTAGTATGGGATGCTACTTTGACATTGCACAAGTATGACTTAGGGTTGTCCTAGGTGATGGTCCTTATCTGATGATTTGAATTGTGAAAGGTTTATGCCTCTTATGCATAAGTATTGTTGAAGATGGAAAGGTTGAATGTTAAGTTCACTGTTTGTGATCTTAATGTGGTACTTTAGTATTGATGGTTTTATGGGATGCTATCCATACATTGCACATGGTATAGCATGGAGGTTACTCGAAGTGAAGGCTTAATGTGAAGGTAATGGTTTATATCTTTATTATATCTTGAATGTGATAAATGGCTTGTATGTTGGTTGTGTTTGAATATTATGCCTCTTATGTTCATATTCATGAAGTTTTATTAGAATGGCATAAAAGCATGACTTTTAAAGAAAATGTCCGTTTTAAACATGATTTTTGCATGGCTTCCATACTTAGTATATCTAATGTGCTAATCGGTATTTCTTCATTTTTTAACCAAAGTGTAGGGTTTGATGATTGGATGTCTTTAATTGGAAGATAGGTTTCTAAGGAGCTTGGAGATGAAGACTTGGTGAGTCCTCATAGTTTCGAGGACAAAATCCATTATGTTCCCTTTATGTCTTTTAGTTTATGTTAAAGCTTTTGTATGGGCTAAGTCCCAATGTTGTATTCAAAGTACTATATGGTTTGAGACATAATATACACAGTTTAGAAAGTCTTCCGCTTGGTTTTTAATAAAAATGTATTCAATTGTAAAGGAAAGTTTTAATTCTTCTCTATTGTCCTATGTACTTATGTTCAAGAATGCTATGAGGCTTGTATTAGACCCCTTCGGGGTCTAGTACGATGTGTCACATCTAGTGGGTAGCCTTGGATCGTGATATATAGTTATCCCTATCTCTTTCCCTCCAATCCTACTCTAGATTGACATATTTAGTTTGCTCCATCATAATGTCTTGGTTATTCTCATGATTCCTCATGCATTCATGCTTATGAAAACTTAGTTTTGAGATTTTTATTTAGCTTAGATTGATTTCTCCATGATTATGTGCATTTGAGTATGATTTTCCTGTATGTCTTATGAAATGATGTTTTAAGTATGTTTGTGCTTGGAATTGATGTTCCTCCTCAATATTGTGCATTTTGAGCTAGTTGCATTCTTGTTTGGATATTAGATCTTCTTCCCTACCCTCCTTATGATGTCTTGAATCCCATTTGAGGACGAATGTTCTAAGGGAGAGATATTGTAACACCTCGGATTTGGAAAACAAGGAAAATGCAATTTTTGGGCTGAAGTTTGTGCCTACGGGTCCATCTACGAACTGTAAAAGCTTCTACAGGCCATAGATTGAAATTGTAGGAAGTGGGGAAATTATTTTTTTATAATTAAATACCCGTAACCTTTTTACAGTTCACAAGAATGGTCCGTCAACTATTGTACGAGTTGTAGATATGTCTAGTAAGTGAGTCCCATACTTGGTGAAGTTTTGAAGGTCAAAGTTGGTTTCTACAGTTTGTAATATGGACCATAGGAAGACCTATGAGACGTAGAGTTGTGTCTGTTAAAAGTTGGCTAAATAAATGGTCTCTGATCATTTCTACGGTTGGCGAGGACAGTCCGTAGAAGCAACTACGGATCGGAGGTCAAAACAATAGGAATGAGTCAGTAGTTATTTTTAATGGGATTTTCGATATTCTCCTAATTTTTTTAACCCAATACTATTTCTTTCTACCTTCTACGGTAACACATATAAAAAAATTAAGCCCCCAATTTACCCATTTTCAACTCATTCCCCTATAGTCCGTAAACTTGACCAATTCACTTTCCAAAATCCTCTCAAGTCTAGGGAAGAAGAAGAAAGGGCTAGGGTTCCATTCAAGTCTAAAAGTTCTCCATTTTTCTTGGGGTTTAAAGGATCTAGTAAGTGTGCATTCATCCATGGAGTCCTTTCCTCCACGGGGTCCCCAAGGTTTCCAATTCTTCTCAAATTCAATTTCAAATGATAACTTAGGGTTGAATTATGATATTATTGATTAATCCCTATCTTCTAATTTATTAATTGAGTTGAGTTCATAATTTTAAGTTGAAGTCTTATAGACACATGCATGATCTATGATTATGGTTGAGAACCCATGATGAAGCAAAGATGAACTCGTGAACCTATGATTTATGAACTTAAGAAGATCTACATGCTTTTATGAAATTATTATGAATGACTTAAGGATTCTTTGAAAGAAAGTGTCAATGCTATTTTGAAAAGTGTTTCTCACATATACGGATTCACATTCATGAAAGGTTCCCTCATCTATGTTGAATTATGTTAAGGAGGTATTCTATATTTTGATTTTGAAAGATGTGGATCGGAATTGATTGTTCCTATGTTAAATTGATAAGTAACTTTTATCTATTCCGTTGGATTTAGACTTAGAACCGAGAAAGCTTAAGGTGGAGACTCAAATATGGTAGTCTCTAGTAGCAATCTCTAGTCCAAAACTATGTGCTCCTATAGGATTGTCTTAAATTGTCACGCCCCGAGGCTAGCCCCTTGATTTAAACACGGGACCTAGGATCACGAATGCCCCGAGCTAACCCCGTCTAGCATAACATAAGCATAATGACATTATCCAAGAAAACAAGAACTAA
Organism: Solanum chiquidenum; assembly: GCA_029582725.1. NCBI lineage: Eukaryota > Viridiplantae > Streptophyta > Magnoliopsida > Solanales > Solanaceae > Solanum > Solanum chiquidenum. The sequence goes on from JAJOOS010005633.1 coordinate 11,085, forward strand.
TGCGGAAGCTAAAACAATAGTTAATTGAATGTGGGGAATAACCAATACTGATCTGAATACATATAAATAATATCTAAGAGTTTAGTGATACTGAACAATCACTCAAAAACTAAAGTTGGGTCTAGCACTATGTTTGAAAAGCCTCTAACATACTAGAGTTGCTAGGACATGCCCCCAGCTAACTTTAGCAAAATGGAAACTTAAATAAAAGGATGAAATGGAAAACATGTCTATTGTCCTCGAAGTATGAGGACTCACCACTGAAGCTGTTAGATATGGATGGGGAACCAATCTACGCATGATCTGGATTCTGAGTACCTAAACCTACATCATGAAATGATGTAGCACAGAGTATGCGGCAGTACTTGGAATGTACTGATCATGCAGGATACAGATAATAGTTGAACAAGCATAATTGAGCAATGACATATCTAAATTATTACAATAATACTGAAATATAAGGAAATGAATTGAACTGAATGCAATGACCAAGTACTGATTTCTAACATAATACGTTGAGAACGAATATTGTAGTTTAACTGAAAACCTGGTCAAATGCACTAATAATCTGACTGTGGGAGCTACTAATAACCGACATAAAACCACGTGAGCTAACCATGGAGTTCGATGTATACACCTCATCGAGAGGACCCAATATACCTTGTCAGGGGTATAAAGGCATGACTAGCGTGATAACTAAATCTGATGCCCATAGAGGAGACTTATAAACCTACGGGGGCACGTAGTTCTAGGACTTTGAGGGTATGCTGGACCCTAGACCAACTCGTAGCTAAGCCTACTTCTAACTGAAAATGTGTATGACACAACATAACTTAACTTGATTAGCTCTATATTCTGACATGTTAGCTGAGAATGCAACATTTATGTACTGACAATGAAACATTCAAAATCTGAGGCATGCTTATCTCTTTAACTGACCTAGCAAGTGTAATTCATGAACTAAGAGAATCTACACAACTAGGGATCTAAATTTCATGCAAAGAACTAAGCAACAGTTTCACGAAAACATGATAGTCTGGTTAGGATCACTAGGTCTAAGCAATATATAGTGAATCAAGAATCTAACTGAATTCTAGGGACCTAGTGAATTAAAGGAATCCACTAGTGAAATTCCACATACCTGGGGATGAATTTTATGGAGAAATCCTTCTATTTTATGGATGGAACTAAAGAAAACATGTTGCATGTTATTGAGGGGTTTGGTCGACTCTTTCTCCTTTTTTCTCTAAGTTGATGATTTTTTGGTGAATGAATCGCTTAGGGTAAGTTCTGACCAAGTTGCTAGGCTTAAACTTACCAAAACTACGTAGTTTAGAGGTTAAACGACGTAGTTTAGAGGTTAAACGATGTAGTTTAGGTGTACAACGCATAGGGGAAAAGACAAAAATGACCCTAACTTAAAATCTGATGGGGACATTGAAGGGCCTGACCGACAGTCCATCCTGGCAGGGGGTCGTTTGGCTTTAGAGAGCTGATGTTGAGGGTCACGATCCATGGACCTGGACCATTGACTATGGTATGACCTACGGTCCGTAGTTCCGGCTGTGGATCGTGCCTTTACTAAATTTTCTGGGTGGAGTTGAGGTGACCAACCACGAACCCCACCTACGGTTTGTGGCTCAACCTAGAGTCCGTAGATGGCCTCTGTCTATGGCACCTACAACTTCTAAAAAATCTAAAATTTTGTCCCTTCTTGAATCGAGGGTTTTACATTCACTCCCCCTTGGGAACATTCCTCCTCGAATGAAGACTAAACTAGCTGGGTATGGAGGGAAGGAGCTGCATTCCCTACCCCTAAATACTAGAAACTGATTTCGGACTTAACCGAGTTCCAAGAATATGCAAATATGCTGAAATGCAAGAACGACTGAAGGAACAAGATACTAAGACTGAATTTACGCAAGAATAAACTGGCAGGCTGGAGAGGAACTATTACCTCAAGCTGAAACGGAATAGGAAGGAAAGAGATGAGGATACTTGGCCTTCATGGCTTCTTTTGCTTCCCAAGTAGCTCCCTCTATAGACTGACTCCTCCACAAAACCTTCACTGAAGCAACCTCCTTATTTCTCAACCAATGAACATGACGATCAAGAATCTCAACTGGCACCTTCTCATAAGTGAGACTATCCTTCACAACTACACTCTCTAATGGTACTATTGATGCTGGATCACCCACGAACTTCTTAAATAGGGAAATGTGAAAGACTGGATGGACTGCTGCTAGTTCTGTTTGCAACTCTAACTCATAAGTCACATTACCAACTCTTTTCAGGATCCCATAAGGACCTATATAACTGGGCCTGAGCTTCCCTTTCTTGCCAAATCTCATCACTCCTTCATAGGTGACACCTTCAGGAAAACCTAATCATCAATTTCAAATTCTATGTCCCTTCACCTTACATCTGTATAGGACTTCAGACGACTCTGAGTCGTCTTAAGTCTTTCTCTGATGAGCTAAACTCTTCCCATAGTTTCATGAACCGAATCTAGCCTATTCAATGCTGCTTCACCTACTTCAAACCAACCAATCGGGAATCTTCATCTATGCATGTATAATGCTTCATAAGGGTCCATCTGAATATTGGAATGGTAGCTATTATTATAGGCAAACTCTATGAGAGGTAGGTGATCATATGTGTGTGGATGAAATGTTGTGCTGAGATTTACCTGAGTACCAAGACCTTTCAGAAATGATTTCCAAAAATAAGAGGTAAATTGAGGACCTCTATCTAAGATGATAGACAAGGGAATCACATGCAACCTGAGTATCTCATTAATGTAGAGTTTGGCGTAGTCCTCCGCTGCATTTGTACTCTTGATAGCCAAGAAGTGAGCGGACTTAGTGACTCTGTCCACTATCACCCAAATGGAGTCATGTTGTCTGCGAGTACGAGGTAAACCTGTATTGAAGTCCATGTTTATCACTTCCCACTTCCATATAGGAATGTTAATTTCTTGAGGCATACCTTCTGGTTTCTAATGTTCTACCTTAACCTGCTGACAATTGGGACACTTAGCCACAAAATATTATATATGCCTCTTCATGCCATTCCACTAATAGACTTCTCGCAGATCATGGTACATCTTAGTGGTACCTAGATGAATAGAATACCTGGAGTTATAGGCTTCGGTAAGGGTCTGATTCCTCAACTCACCCACTTTAGAAACACAAAAGCAAGCCTGGTAACGAAGCACACCATCTCCCCTTGGGAGAAAACCTCAACTTTCTGCTGATGAACTGCACCTTTCAACCAAAGTAATATAGGATCACTCTCCTATTTTTCATTAACCTCCGCTACCAATGAAGATTCAGATCTATTCTAAACTATCACACCACCATCTGACATGTCTGTAAGACCAACTCCAAAGCGAGCAAGCCGGTGAACATCTCTTGCTAATTCTTTCCTTTCTTCTTCAACATATGCTACACTACCCATAGATAATTTGTTTAGAGTATCACCTACTTCATTGGCCTTACCTAGATGGTAAAGCACATATATGTCATAGTCTTTGAGGAATTCAAGACATCTCCTCTGGTGAAGATTCAACTCTTTCTGGGTGAACACATACTGGACTCTCTTATGATCTGTGAATACATCTATGTGAACACTATACAAGTAGTGTCTCCAAATCTTTAGGATGAGTATTATAGCTGCAAGCTCGAGGTCATGAGTCGGGTAGTTTTTCTTATGTACCTTAAGTTGTCTAGAAGCATAAGCTATGACGTTATCTCACTGCATGAACACACAAACTAGGCCGACTCTGGATGTATCAGAATAGATCACATAACCATCTAACCCATCTGTTATAGTTAGAATGGGAGTTTAGTCAACCTAGTTTTCAGATCTGAGAAGCCCTTCTCACACTCATCTAACCACTGAAGCTTAACTTTTTTTAGTAAACTTGGTCAATGGGGAAGCTATAGATGAAAATCCCTCAACAAATCTCCTGTAATAACCAGTCAAACCCAAGAAACTTCTGATATCTGTTGGAGAGCTGGGTCTGGGCCATTGCTTCACTGCCTCTATTTTTTGAGAATCCACTCGAATCCCTTCGCTAGATACCACTTGACCAAGGAAAGTGACTGATTGTAACCAAAACTCATATTTGCTAAACTTAGAGAATAACTGGCGATCTTTGAGAGTTTGCAGAACAACTCTCAAATGAGTCACATGCTCCTCCTCATTCCTAGAGTAAATGAGGATATCATCAATCAAGACGATAACAAACAAGTCTAAATACTACTTGAACACCATGTTCATTAAGTCCATCAAAGTTGCAGGAGAATTTGTTTGTCCAAAAGGAATAACTACGAATTCATAATACCCATACCGAGTTCTGAAGGCTTTTTTTGGGATTTCACTATCTCTGATTCTGAGCTAATGATAGCCAGATCTGAGGTCTATCTTCAAAAAATAACTAGCACCCTGAAATTGGTCGAACAAGTCTTCAATCTTGGGGATAACGTATTTATTCTTGATTGTGACTTTGTTCAACTGGCGATAGTCAATGCACATTCTGAGAGAACAATTTTTCTTTTTCACGAACAACACTGGAGAACCTCATGAAGAGATACTAGGTCTGATGAAGCCCTTATCTAGAAGGTCTTTCAATTGCTCCTTCAATTCCTTTAGCTGAACTAGAGCCACTTTGTAAGGAGAAATCAATATGGGTTGGGTATCTAGAAGGAGATCAATTCTGAAATCGATTTCCTTTTGGGAGGAACTCCAGGAAGATCTCCTGGAAACACTTCTAGAAACTCATTTACTACTGGAACTGACTCAAGAGTTGGGGTTTCAAAGCTTGAATCCTAAACCCGAACAAGATGATAGATGTACCCTTTAGATATCATCTTCCTGGTCTTAAGGTAAGAGATAAATTGACCCATAGGCACTGAGCTACTACTGTTCAATTCTAAGATTTGCTCGCTTGGAAACTCAAACCGAACAATCCTAGTTCTACACTCGATTGAGGCATTAAAGGAATGTAACTAATACATGCCTAGAATGATATAAAAGTCTACCATTTCTAACTCTATAAGATCTGTTGAGGTGAATTTCTTAGATACTATGATAGGGCAAGTTCTATATACCCGTCTACTTATAACTGGGTCACCAACTGGAGAAGAGACTGAGAAGGGTTCTAAAAGAGTTTTTGGACTGACACTAAAGTTTACTGCTATATAGGGAGTCAAAAAAGAAAGAGTTGCCCCTAGATATACTAATGCATAAACATCTAAATGAAATACTCGCAACGTACCAGTGACCACATCAGGAAAATCTTTTTGGTGCTGGTGAGCCTGGAGGGCATAGAACCTGTTATGGCACTGACCACGACCTATACCAGAAAAAACACCTTGCTGAGTTGCGCGACCTGCAGAAGGGTAATCCTTCAACCTATGGCCAAACTAACCACAACCAAAGCACCCTTCCCTGCCTGCAAGACACTCGCCCGGATGGTTCTTACCACACTTTGGACAAGTTGGGAAAGTCTTCTTACCTAAATTACTATCCTGAGACTTATAGTCTGATGCCCTACCTTTCTGATCCTATTGAAACCTATGGTCTGGAGCACTAACTGATAAAGGTGTTGGGATAAAGACCTCTGCCGAAACTATGAGCGATTTCCACCACCCGACTTTTGTTGTGAGTACTCATAATTTCCTATTCTAGCCTTTTTGTTATCCTTATCCAATTACCTAAGCTTTTCCCCCTCAACATACTGAGCCTCAGTCATAAGCCTAGAGATATTCATATCCTCTAACAACATAGCATTCATGCACTCTATCTTCACCAAGTCGGATACCATAAACAGAAACTTACTCATTTGTGAATTTGGGTCAGCAACCATGTGTGGAGCATACTTGGAGAGTTGGGTGAACTTCAGTCCGTACTCTTGGACTGACATTGTACCTTGTCTCATATTAATAAACTCCCAAGCTTTTTTCTTCCTCAACTCACTCGAGAAGAACATCTCCAGAAAAGCTCCAATAAAACACTCCCAAGTCACAGGAGTTGCATCGCACCACTATTTTCTTTCCACTGAGTGGACCAAATGTGAGCCACATCCTTAAGTTGGTAAGATGTCAACTCCACCCTATCATTACCAGTCACTTGAATCACTCCAACTATTTTCTTAACCTCATCAATGAAGTTCTGTGGATCCTCACCAATCTGCAACCCTAGAAACCCAAGTGGATTCATCCGAACAAAATCTTGAACCCTAGCTGTAGTTGATCCAATGATAGTGTTAGTAGTAACTGGGACCTGCTGATTATTCTGGTTGGCTACACTCTGAGCGAAAAGATGGATCACATTCCAAAACTCTACATTCAAAACCTCATGGTCTGAGACTGGAGGAACTACATTAGTGTTACGGGCATTACCATTCCTTGCGTAGGCTCAATGAGGAGACATGATCTGAAATGCATAACGACGGATTAGAACTAGGAGTTGGATCATACCTCATGCACAATAAAAGTAGCAAGAAAGTGAATTTTTTCCTAAAAAACTTTGTAGCCTCTCTCGCATTAGATGTGGTGCACTTCACACCCATGAAAGAGACTCTACTTAGTGCAGCTTTCAGACATCCTAGGACTCTTATACCTAATGCTCTAATAACAAGTTTGTCACACCCCGAGGCTACCCCTTTGACGTAAATACGGGACCAAGGATCACGAATGACCCGAAGCTAACCCTATCTGGCATAACATAAGCATACTGACATTATCTAATAAAACAAGAATTAATGTGGAAGCTAAAATAATAGTTAACTGAATGTATGGAATACCTAATACTGCTCTACATATATATTAATAATATCTATGATTTTAGTGATACTGAACAATCACTCAAAAACTAAAGTTGAGTCTAACACTATGTCTAAAAATCCTCTAACTGACTAGAGAGTTGATAGGACATTCCTCTAGCTAACTCTAATAAAACTGAAACTAAAATAAAAGGCTAAAATGGAAAACATGTATATTGTCCTCAAAGTATAAGGACTCACCACTGAAACTGGTGGGATGCAGAATTGATCTACACGTGATCTAGATTCTAAGTACATGAACCTACATCATGAAAGGATATAGCACAGAGTATGCGTCAGTACTTGGAATATACTGAGCATGCAGGATACGGATAATAGTTGAACAAACATAACTGAGTAATGACATAATCTAAATTATAACAATAATACTGATATATACTGAAATGAACTGAACTGAATGTAATGACCAAGTATTGATTTCTAACATAACATGTTGAGACTGAATACTGTAGTATAACTGAAAACCTGGTCAAATGTACTAAGAGTCTGACTATAGGAGCTACTAATAAACGACATAAAACCATGTGAGCTAACTGTGGAGTTTGATGTATACACCCCATTGAGTGGACCCAATATACCTTGCCAGGGGTATAAAGGAATGACTGGCGTGATCACTAAATCTGGTGCGCACACAGAGGGGACTTATAAACCTATGGGGGTACGTAGTTCTAGGACTATGAGGATATGCTGAACCCTGGTCCAACTCGATTCTAAGCCTACTCCCAATTAGAAATGTGTATGACACAACATATCTGAAATACTGGATTAGCTCTATATTCTGACATGCTAGCTGAGAATGCAACATTTATGTACTGACAATGAAACATTCGAAATCTGAGGCATGCGTATCTGTTTAACTGACCTAGCAAGTGTAATTCATGAACTAAGAGAATCTACACAGCTAGGGTTCTAAATTTCATGCAAAGAACTAAGCAATGATTTCACGAAAATATGATAGTCTGATTAGGAACACTATAACAGCTTAATCACAACAAATATCTAAAGTTTTAGAAACCCTAGGTCAAAGCAAGATATAGTGAATCAAGAATTTGACTGAATTCTAGAGACCTAGTGAATGAAAAGAATCCACTAGTGAAATCCCACATACCTGGTGACGAATTTCATAGAGAAATCCTTTGATTTTGGGGCTAGAACTGAATAAAACCTTTTGCGTGTTCTTTAGGGGCTTGGTCAACTCTTTCTCCTCTTTTGCACTAAGCTTGATGAATTTTTGGTGAATGAATCACTTTAGGTAAGTTATGAATAAGTTGTTTGGCTTAAATTGACCAAAACTACGTAGTTTAGGGGTTAAAAGATGTAGTTTAGGTGTCCAACGCATAGGGAAAAAGACAAAAATGACCCTAACTTAAAATTTGACGGGGTTATAGACGGGCCTGACCGATGGTCCATCCTGGCAGGGCGTTGTTTGGCTTCAGAGACCTGGTGCTGAGGGTCACGATCCACGGACCTTAACCATAGACCATGGTCTGACCTACGGTCCATAAGTCCAGCCATGGGCTGTTCCTTTACTTAATTTTCTGGGTGGAGTTGAGGTGACCAACCATGGACTCCACTTATGGTCCGTGGCTCAACCTACGGTCCGTAGGTGGCCTCCGTCTGTGGCACCTACAACTTCAAAAAATATGAAATTTTGTCCCTTCTTGAATCCTGGGTGTTACATAAATGACCTAGCTAGTGGATCCACTTTAGCAAAACATTATATGTACGGATTCTACCTTGGCAAGTAGTTTCCCCTTCTTTTGTATGAGGGATATACCGAATTCCATTATATAGCTCTCATGGTCTTATTGTCGCTTGAGGCTAAAATACCACAAAATGACTATATTTTCTTCAAATCTTTTACTATGTCCTTTACTTCAAATGCATTGACTATATCATGATATTTCTATGTTTTATTTACTTATGTTTAAATGTCCAATTATTGATCATATTTACATTTTCTAAAATCATTTATACTACCATGTTCATGTTTAAGAATATTGCCTCATACTTAGTACATTTCATGCACTAATGCATACTTTGGCCTACTTTATCTCATGAATGTAGGGTCCGACGTTCTTACCCTGCATCCTTGTGGCTAGACTTTTATTGGGTGCTTCAGTTGATTGGTGAGTCCTCATGTTCCAAGGACCAAGATGATTTATTTCTTTATGTCATTTCGTTTAAAACTTGTATGTGATGTATGGTTAATATCCCAATAACTTCTTTATGATGCACTAGATGGCTTTGAGACTTATGTTAGACTTCTGCTTGTCAAACTTTTGATCTAGAAAATGCTTTATTTCAAGTCTTTACTTCTATTTCTTGTATGATGTATGATAACTGGCTTGTGTAGGGCCTCTCGGGGTCATGTACGCCATGTTATGCCTAGGGTATACTTTTGGTCAAGACATATTAACACGATGATTAATTTAAATAAAGAATTTGCAATATTAACTAAAATGAATTAAATAGCCTTTACAAGGGATTAGATAAAGTATTATAACTCAACCACATAGTTAATAGTATATCCCATCAATCTCCTACTTAAACTTATAACCATGGTTTCACAACTTTAACACCCATTTCTTCTACATGCTTATCAAATGCCTTCTAAGGTAAGCCTTTAGTAAATGGGTCCACCAAGTTCTTTGATTCAATATTCAAAACTTTCACATCACCCTTTTGAGTTATGTCACGAATGAAGTGATATTTCCTTTCAATATGATTACTCCTCTTATGGCTTTGTGGTTATTTCGAATCGGCTATTGCATCATTGTTGTCGTAATACAATGTAATTGGTGCTTCAATAGAAGGAACCACTCCAACCTCTTTTAGAAAATTTCTGAGCCAAAGAGCCTCTTTAGCCGCCTCATAGTCAGCTATATATTTAGCTTCCATGGTAGAATCAATAATACATGATTGCTTGATTCTCCTCCAAACTATGGTTCTACCTCTCATAATAAATAGATATCCTGAGGTATATTTTCTAAAATCTCTATCTAAGTGGATACTTGAATCTGTATACCCAATAGGTACAACATTTCCAGGGTAGAAAACAAGCATGTAATGCCTACTCTTTTTCAGGTGTTTGATTATATGGTTAACTGCATTCCAATGTTCTTGCCCAGGATTATACTAAAATCTTGTAACCATAGCTACAACAAAGTAGATATCTTCTCTAGTGCACAACATAACTTACATAAAACTCCCTACCATAGAAGCATAAGGGATCACCTTCATCCTCTCTATCTCATCAGTAGTTTTGTGCTACATAAAATAATTCCATATCTAAAAGGAAGAAATTCTTTTTCGGAATTTTGAATGCTAAGCCTTGCAAGAATAATGTCAACATAAAGTGCTTGAGATGAGCCTACTATCATTTGTTTGTGATCTCGCATAAGCTTAATCCCGAGGATGTGAGCAACTTCTCACAAGTTTATCATATGAAAACACGATGACAACCACTCCTTCACTGAATTCACCATGCTCACATTATTTCCTATGAGCAAGATGTCATCTACGTACATAATAAAAAATGCTATACTATCTCTTTCCCATTTCTTATAGATGCATGATTCATTTTTAAACTAATTAAAACCAAAAGTCATAATTGAATTGTCAAAACAAATGTTCCATGTCTGAGATGCATGTTTCAATCCATAAATGGGTCTCTTAAGTTTAAAAAAAATTATCTCATTGCCACTTTCCTTGAAACCTTCTGGTTGTGCAATATAGATGCTCTCATCACGACTTCCGTTTAGAAAAGTCGTCTTGACATCCATTTTCTAAATCTCATAAATGTAATGAGCAGAAATGGATAACTGAATCCTAATGGATTTAAGCATGGCTACAAAAGAAATTTTTCCTCATAATCAATTCCTTCTTTTTGAGTAAATCATTTCGCACAAGCTCAGCCTTAAAAAATTTCACTTTTCCATCCACGTCTCTCTTTTTCTTATAAATCCACTTACAACTAATACGCTTAACACCTATATGTGGTTGTACAAGATCCAAGACTTGGTTTGAGTACATACACTATATTTCAGATTTCATAACAACAATCTACATTTCAACATCTTTACCGTGTAGTGCTTCAGCATAATTTAATTGTTCTATATTAGTCTCTTCAGGGATTCTATCATATGATTCTTCCAAGAGTGTAAACCGTTCAGGTTTTATAATACCTCTCCCACTACAACGACTAACCACTAGAGGATTTGCTACATCTTGAACTAAACTTTAAACATACTGAACTACTTCCTCCATAATTGCAGGTTGCACGAAATTGCTCCCAATACTTTGTGGTATTGAGATATTTTGAGTCTGAACTTGAGCCAACTCTCTAAGAAACATCTTGAGCAACCTCTTGCCTATTGACATTTCTCCTACTAAGTGAACGCAATGGTATGCCAACAATTGCTTTAGGAATGTATTCTAATGTATCATTGGTAATTATTCTTTTGCTTAGTTCCTGTAACAAAAGTTTACTTTTAGGAACATGGTTAATTAAATATTCTTATTCTAGAAACTTGACTTTTGTTGAGACAATTACCTTTTCTTCAATTAGGATTATAAAATAAACCACTTTTCATGTCTTTACGATATCCATGTCACGCTCCGAGGCCACCCCCTGGACGTAAACATGAGACCTTGGATCACGAGTGACCCTAAGTTAACCCTGAGCTGACATATCATAAGCATACTAAACGATTAATGAATAAATATACTTTGCGAAAGCTTTAACAATGATAACTAAAAGTGGGGAATACACAATGTAGCACAGAGTATGCGTCAGTACTTGGAATGTACTGATCATGCAGGACATATAGTATGGCTGAATAATATACATAACTGAACAAAGCATACTGAGCAATAACATAATCTGAACTGAATGTAAATGCTGAAATATATTAAAGGCTGAGCTAGATGCAATGACCAAGTAATAATCCTAAACATGACATACTGAGACTGAATGCTGAAATATAACTGAAGACCCAGTCAAATGCACTTAAATCTGACTGTGGGAGCTACTATTAACCGACATAAGACCACGTGAGCTAACCGTGGAGTCCGATGTAAATTCCCCATCGAAAGGACCCAATATACCTTGCCATGGGTATAAAGGCATGACTGTTTGATGCAAACGCCCCATCGATAGGATCCAATATACCTTGCCAAGGGTATAAACGCATGAATGACGTGATTACTAAAGTTGATGCCCAACAGAGGGGACTGATAAACCTAATGGGCACGTAGTTCTGGGACTAAGAGGGTACTAGAACACCTCAGAAATTAGTAGGTTGAAGTAGAGACTAAATGTGAGGGTTAAGGGCAAGGGCCAAGGAATTTGGGTTAAGGTCATGGTTAGGGGGCTAAAACTGCCTAAAACTAAGCCTAACCACTGCCTACCATGACCACGAGGGTCTTCACGACCCGTGGTGGCCACCACGAGCCGTGGTGCCTCCCGTAAATGGTGAGGCAGTGTGCCCTTAAAATGGTCAAGCCAAGGCTTCCCTTCACGAGTCATTTCACGGCTCGTGGTCATGACCACGGGCCATGGTAAGGCTCGTGGGGTTATCTTAGCCTAATGGGAGTTGTGTAAGGTTGAGGGAGCTACTGGTCAACGGACCACGGGAACCACCATGACCCGTGGTACCCTTGACGAGCCATGAAGAGTGTTCGTGAAGACCCCTTAGGCACATGGAGGCAAGGCTTTGAAGCCTAGGCACTGCCTTAAGACCAGGACTTTCACCACGACTTGTGGTCTTGACCACGGATCGTGGGAGGCCTCGTGGTCATGCCTCCAATTAATTTTTGCCAAGACCCCAAGCCATAGCCACTGCCCAAGGACCACGGGCAGGACCATGACTCGTTGTCTTGACCATGACTCATGAAACCCTCTCGTGGTGCCTGGGAGTAGTCTGCCTAGTCAAGGGTCAATTGGTAATTTCCTATTTAATTAGTTATTTTATGGGGTTATTTTTAATTTTTAAAATTTATGTTTATAAATGATTTGATGTCTTTCAACACCTTTATAACTTCATTATTCCCAAACACCTAAAATAGTTCATCTTCTCCAAAAAATTCTCTCTCTAGAAGTTCCCAAAGAAGAAGAAGAAGTGGAGATTATGGCTTGAAGAACCAAGGTGTTTCTTATCAAATTTTGAGAAAAACTCCATCAAGGTATGTTAGTTTCCATCCAAGGATCCCTTTCAAAAGATGATTTCGAAGTTTCCAAAATCCCCCAAAAGTTATGGTTTTCACTCCTAGTCATGGGTTCAATTTCTAAACATTTTCAAAGGTGGAATTATGATAAATTGTGATTGAATTCATGAATTAATATTGTTTTAAGATGGAATTTCCCTATGAACCCATGATTTCCCCAAAATACTAAATTGTGAATTTGTGATATGGGATTGATTGATTATGGAAGTATGTGAGTAGAATATATCAATATTGCTTTAGCTTATTGAACTATGTAATTATGCATGCCTAAATTGTGGTAATATAGGTGTGTTGGTGAATTGTGATTCATGTCCTTGAAGGGCAAAGTATGAATGATTGATGTATTATTATGATGTTATGTATAGTCATGTGAATTCAATGAAGGTAATGTGATCATGTCTAGAATGCAATTGTGTTATTATTGAAAGGTTATTCTCAATTTAACACTCATGAATGATGATGATTAATGTGAAAGGTCTCCTCAATGTAATGTTACATCTTGAATTGGTAGGCTTACACATCTTCTTCTGGTATGAATGAAAGTAATGTTGATTAATGAACCTTAAATCGGTAGACCTAATGTTGGTAGCTCTTTCATAAATGTTAATGAAGTTTCCTAAGGCGATGTATTGAACTGGTAGACTTAATGGTGGTGGACCTTCATGATGAGTCTAGGAACTAATGTAATGATGAACCTTGAATCGGTAGACCTACTGGTGGTGGCCCTTCTTAAGGATTCAATGAGCTATCCTCATAATGTACCTTGAATCGGTAGACCTAATGGTGGTGGCCCTTTCATGTGTAAATGTACATTGAGTCGGTAGACCTAATTGTGGTTTCCCTCTTAAGTATAATAATGTTAATGAAAGTGAACTACTCTATCGGAATGAAGGCTAAGTATCGAGTGTATATGGTAAGATGGAAGCTCTCCCTATGTTAGGTCGGGCTTCCATAAACATCTTTCTTATCCCATAACTATGTGCCCGAGTAGGATATTAGGTAGTGGATCCAACTAAGCTAAAATGTTACCGGTTCTACCCTAGGAAAGTAAACCACCTCTTTACGGTATGGGGATATGACACTGGATTCTATGGTTTGCTCTCATGGTCTATGTCGGTTAATGCTTATTCCCATCATGTGAGATACGTGCTATGGTTACTTGAGAAATTCTATGAAGTGTGGGTGGTAGTATGGGATGTCATTCATACATTGCATGAGTATGCTTTGAGAGGGCTATAGTGTGATTCTCCAATGTCTTAATGTCAATTAATGAATGTGCTCTTATGGAAGCTAATGAGAAGGTTAACTTCAAGGCTTAATGAAATGAAGTATGCTTTACCTAGATTGTATTATGAGTTACTTTCCTTGTCATGACTTATGAAATGTATGTGTTCCTTATGCATGAGTATTGATTAAAGATGACTAAGCAAGAATGGTAAGTTCATCTAAAGTGGCCTCAAAGTGGTACTTAGTAGGAATAGTAGTATGTGATACTATTTTTGCATTGCACAAGTATAGTGATAACATCTAAATATACTTCTTGAAAAGAAATATAAACTATCGTATGTAATATATTTACCCAACTATGAGTCGGGTCGATCCCATAGAGAATATGGAAGAATATTGTCATTAGCAAATATTTAACTCGATAGTCGTTATATAAAAATGGGGGAATTTAAATTGAAATAAAATAAAAACAATAAAATAGCTTTGAACTAAGTATTTATTTATATTCATATTATTAGAACTAACTAAGAATGTGTTCCTCATAAGCTTATAACGCGGTAATCCTAATAATAGTAATCATTTTCTAGTGTATCACATGCAAAGTGGTAAGTTATGTATCTCTAAGTCCTTGGTCCGGCAAATAGAGAATTTCACCCCGCGCCTTAGTCCGTCTACGTGTGTATAATTTACTAACACATATATTTACCTCATATTAGACATCACATCAATGTATGACTTAATTTTCATCCTCGCACCAATTGGCATTAGACTATTAGATAGTATCACACTAAATCTATGTTGATAATTCTTTTCTTATTAATTACCTCCTTGGTCTGGCAAGTAGCCACAAGGCGAGTTCTAACGCGTGTACTCGTTAAAAAGACTTCTAAGCGAAAGAATTACCAATTCATGCATCAATACTATTCAAGAATTCTTTAGTTATTATTCATACTTTGTTAATCGCTCATGGTTCACACAACCCTAGTTATGAACTTTAACTACTCATTATATCAAAAACACAATCAAAATTTATTAAAATAAATATGCTTGTGTTAATCATAAAAATTTAAAAACAATAGCTAAACTATCTTTTATTAATCTCGAATACAAATAAATAATAAAGGAGAAGAAAGAATAAACCACAATTCTCCGGCTTTCACGGCGGCTCTTCCAAAGTTCCTAAGCTAGAAGAAAATTTATATTCTGTATTGTTTCTTGATTTTTCACTCTCTAAATAATTATTTCTATGAACTATTTATAGATATAAAAAATCCTAAATAAAATAATTTAATCCAAATTAAATTAGGAATCCGAAACTAAAAGGAATTGGATTCCTTTTTTTCGTGAACCTGCCCGCGTGAATTGTGCCGCTTCAATATTTGAGGGGCCTTCATTGGCTGCCACATGGCAGTAAATTGATTTGTGATTGCCCAGCCCCCATTTGCCATATATATGAATATATTATTTTATTTCATTGAATCCATTAAGCTGTGTGTTTGATTTCCTTCTTCAACCTTTCATCTTTAATTCGTTTTAGCTTCAAATTTCTTTATTTTCCCACCAATTTAATTCTACAAAAATATATATTATTCAACACAATAAATAAAATTTCTGCTCAAAGAGGAAAAATATAAATAATAAATATGAGGCAAATAATGATTAAAAATATGTATTTTGTCCTCCCATCAACACCCCAGACTTAAACTTTTGTTCGTCCTCGAGCAAACATTAAAGCTCATCCCAAAAAATTCATACTAGCAATGTCATTACTTTGGTTAATACAAACAATTAGGTCATATACCAATTTCAAAACATCAAGTGGACTTCTCAATCATTATGCAAGACATCCAAATAAACAACAAACTTCTAACCTCCTAACTTCAAGGAGGGACTTTGAACTCATCAAATTTAAGCTTGCTCACTGACTCTAATAAAAAAAGTTAATCAAATCATCTATCTATCATGAAACAAGTGCCCTAACAAGAAGAAATAGTTCACACACTCAAATCAAAAGATTGAATACAAATTAAGGACTTACCATCAAAGAACACTCTCACACTCACAATGAAAATTCACATGTATGCACAAAGAACCATATGTTTGCCCATTATGTACATCTCCACTAATTAAGCATGCTTGAATAGAATCAAATAGGACTTTAACGGGTTATAATGTAGGCTAGGGGACGGGTAGGAAAACTATATAATAGTGACTTACACTTTCTTAAGCACTTTGCAATTTTAGACTTCATCACCCATTATTTTCTTCTCTTTATTTTCAACCCTCTTTTCAACAATTATTTCACAAGTAATTCTCATCATCTCAAGAATGTTTCAATCATTATTATTTTTTTCTTCATTTTTTTAATAAAGTTTTTCTTCATAATAGCCACCCTCAACTTACATATTTTACATGCGTTAAGGTGCACGATGTCCTTGGAAGGAACAGAGTCATCATCAAGGTAACTTCTTTGTTCATCTCTTTCTTCTTCTTTTTTTCACATCACATTCTTTCAAATAGGGCTTTTTAAGCACTGTGTAGCTATTATTGATTACCTTTTCACTCAACCATCCCTTTTTCTTCAGAATTAGCAATTAAAATAAGCCTATGCTATAAGGATCAAGGAAGCAAGGTGCAAAAACTAGTGATTCAACGTAATAGTTTAGAGTAAAATATGGCTAACAACAAAAGGCTACAGGCTCAAAAAAGGTTAACTAGTGATATAATATTTGAAAAGGCTAAAATTTATGAGACAAATCAAAGAAAGCCTATTATCATCTCCTAAACAAAGCAACACTTTTTATTTCACTTCAATAACATGCAGGGCAAGTTCTAGACTAAGATGCAAAATATGGAATAAACAAAATTTCACCGCACATGGCACAAGTATCAATCTAGAAGGATCAATTCTACTTCCAAGAGAGACAAGATCGTAACAAACTATAAAATAAAATAAGCTATATACATATTAACAACCATGAGCTTAGATGTCAAAAAGTTTGCAATTTCACTAGCAATCAAGCATTCACAAGAAAGTACTACTCAAAATTAGGCTTAAATAGTAAGTATCACATAACTCAAAAGGGTCTTTTCTTTTCTCTCCAAAAAAATTTAAAAAAAAACAGAAAAGAAAATAAAAAAAAATTATTTCTAAAAAAATTAAAATAAAAGAGACTCGGTTCAAAGGGACTATCCTCAAGAAAAGAATCGAAAACAAAAGCCAAGAAACTCATTCTAAAAAAAGAAAAGACTCAATAAAATGATAAAAACTAGGAATTCATTCCTCCACCCCACACTTAAAAAGATGTTATGTCCCAAAGCATTAAATAAAATTTTAAACAAGGGTTAGGAAAACTCCCTGAGGCCTTTAGGCCTAGCTAGTAGCATGTTATCTTAATTTTCATCAAGGGTCGTCACCCCACACTTAAGCTCAAACATATAAAAAAAATTTGGGTACTCAGACTTCTCTCTTAATCTGCAAAAACAAGAAAAAAAAAGTGATACTAATAAAATAAAATAAGAAGTTACACTGCTAATTGGGTTGCCTCCCAATAAGCGCTTAATTTAACGTCACGGCACAACACCATCAATTTTACTATTTTTCCTTCCACTTTGAAGATATGAATTGCACCCCTAATTTCACATCAATTTTTCTATTACGCTCAAGGGTGGTGGTATAAAAATAAAGGTCCCAAGCAATAGATATCACATTATGCACTTCTTGAATCCTAAGTGAGAAATGTAATTCTCCGATATTGGAACAATAAATTCAAGAATATAGACACGTTGTTCCTCCTCCATACACTCTTCGATAGGCTCAGATGACTCGATTAATATCTCGTCATCTAAACATAATATGGAAAAATGATTTGAATGAGGTCCAATGCGCCCTAACTTACTAAATGTACTATTTTTTACACCCTCGTGATAATATTATCTACTTCATTACATAACTCTAGTGCACTCTTCTCAATAGTGATAACATCATTAACAGTATGATCAAGCATTTGGCCGTCCACTCTTAGCTCTTCAAGATGACTTATCAGTATATTTTCTTCCTCACACATATTATTACTAAATTGTTGTGTGTCATAAGATTTAATCTTTTCACTCAACTCAAAATTTAATTTATCGATCCCCAACCAAAGTCATCTTCATGAACCATGCACTTAAATATTAATTTATAACACAGTATTAATAAATCCTCCATGTCCCCACACAACTTATTTTGTTGAGAAAATATTAGCTTATAAGAATACATAATATCAGAAGTACAAGAATTGCAAGAACACTTAACACTACATACTTTTTCAAATGACATCTGAAGAAGAGTAAAACATATAATAAAGAAAATTAAATTAAAACAAATAATAAAAAAAAGGACTACAAGTCAAAATAAATACTAAAGACAATTTATAAGCCACATTTCCCGCCAGCGACGTCATTCTTGATAACGACCAAATATACTTCTTGAAAAGAAATATAAACGATCATATATAATATATCTATCCAACTATGAGTCGGGGTCGATCCCACAGAGAATATGAAAGAATATTGTCAATATAAAATATTTAACTCGATAGTCTATAAAAATGGGGGGATTTAAATTGAAATAAAATAAAAACAATAAAAATAGCTCTGCACTAAGTATTTATTTATATTCAGATTATTAGAAATAACTAGGAATGTGTTCCTAATAAACTCAAAACACGGTAATCCTAATAATAGTAATCATTTTCTAGTGTATCACATGCAAAGTGGTAAGTTATGTATCTCTAAGTCCTTGGTCCGGCAAATAGAGAATTTCACCCCGCACCTTTGTCTGGCTACGTGTGTATAATTTACTAACCATTACATTTACCTCATATTAGACATCACATCAATGTATGACTTAGTTTTCATCCTCACCCCAATTGACATTAGACTATTAGATAATATCACACTAAATTTATGTTGATAATTCTTTTCTTATTAACTACCTACTTGGTCCGGCAAGTAGCAACAAGGCGAGTTCTAACCCGTGCACTCGTTAAAAAGACTTCTAAGCGAAAAAATTGTCAATGCATGCATCAACACTAATGAAGAATTACTTAGTTATTATTCGTAATTTGTTAATCGCTCATGGTTTCCACAGCCCTAGTTATGAATTTTAGCTACTCATTATCTCAAAACCACAATCACAATTTATTAAAATAAATATGCTTGTGTTAATCATAAAAATTTAAGAATAATAGTTCAACTATATTTTATTAATCACAATTAAAAATAAATAATAAAGGAGAAGAAAGAATAAACCACAATTCTCCGGCTTTCACGGCGGCTCTTCCAAAGTTTGTAAGCTAGAAGAAAATTTATATTTTGTATTGTTTCTTGGTTCTTCGCCCTCTAAATAATTATTTCTATGAATTATTTATAGATATAGAAAACCCTAAATAAAATAATTGAGTCCAAATTAAATTAGGAATCAAAAACCAAAAGGAATTGGATTCCCTTTTTTTCGTGAAGTTGTCCGCGTGAATTGTGCCGCCTCAATATTTGAGGGGCATTCATAGGCTGCCACGTGGCAGCAAATTGATTTGAGATTACTCAGCCGCCATTTGCCATATATATGAATATATTATTTTATTTCATTTAATCCATTAAGTTGTCTGCTTGATTTCCTTCTTCAACCTCTCATATTTAATTCGTTTTAGCTCCAAACTTCTTCATTTTCACACCAATTTAATCCTACAAATAAAATATATTATTCAGCACAATCCATAAAATTTCTGTTTAAAAAGGACACATGTAAATAATAAATGTGAGGCAAATAATAATTAATAAAATGTATTTTGTCTTCACATCATATAGCTTAGGGTTGTTTAAGGTGAATGTTCTAATGTGATGTAATTACTTATATGATGAGTATACTTGTATCTTATGCCTCTTATACTAATGTTCATGATGTTTCTAATGAAATTGGCATAATGCATCGTTTTAACCAAAATGTCCTTTTTAAGCATGGTTTTTGCATGGCTATCATACTTAGTACATTTTGTGTGCTAACCCATATTTCTCCTATTTTTTCTACAAAGTGTAGGTTCTGGCAATTGAGTTGATTTCTCCTAAGTTCAAGCTTGAGTTAACTATTCATCATGTTTGTAGTATGTCCTCATGGATCCGAGGACAAGTGCTTTATTGTCATTTCATTTCTTCATTGTACTAGACATTTATTAGACTTTCTATCGTAAGGGTCATGACCCTAGTTTTGACACAAGATGTTTTTAGATGGCCATGTCAGACTTGTAGACTTTATGATGTTTTAAATGATTTTTCGATTGTATGGATTTAAATTAAAGTTTTAAATTCCGCACAATTTCATATATCTTATGTTATGAATGTTATGAGGCTTGTATGAGGCTCTTCGGAGTCTTGTACGCCGTGTCGCATCCGGGGTGTAGGCTCGGGTCGTGACAAACATGGTATCAGAGCACAAGGTTTTGGGATGGTTTTTAGGATTGATATCTCACAAGCCACGTCGAGTAGAGTCTTGTTCATGAGTGTTAATCGCGACACATTTATGAATAAGAGGCTATAAGACGTTAGAAAACTTCACTTCTTTGGTTACTCTTTAGTCGTGCCTTAGAGTTTTGACTTTATGAATGTCCTTTTCTTAACCCTTCTCATGTGTTTATAGGATATGAATACAAGAAGGGCGAACACAAGAATGATGGAAGAGGAGAATGTGAATGAGGGAGTTCCTCCCTAGGGTCCCCAAGAGCCTCAAGGTTCTCAAGGCAATCAAGTTTTGGTTGATCATCCGGCCATGACCAATGATAAATTTAGGTCGGCTCTTTTGATGATGGCTCAAGCCGTAACTACTCAAGCTCAAGCTATTACGGCCCAAGCTAATAGGGGTGTTGAAACTCATGTGAACCTTATTGTGAGCACTGTGGCTTCTAGGTTGAGGGACTTTGTAAGGATGAACCCTCCGGTGTTTCTAGGTTCCAAGGTGGGAGAGGATCCCCAAGAGTTTTTGGATGAGGTGTATATGTAGTTAATGCTATGGGGATGACTTCTATAGAAAAAGCAGAACTAGCCGCTTATTAATTGAAGGATGTTGCCCAAGTTGGTTCACTCAATGGAAGAGTAATAAGCCGGTAGGAGCGGGGCCTATAGATTGGAAAGTATTAAAGAATGCATTCCTCGGTAGGTTCTTTCCCCGTGAAAAGAGGGAAGCTAAGGTGGAGGAGTTTATCAATCTTAGGTAAGGTAACATGAATGTTCAAGAGTATTCTTTCAAATTTACCCTTTTGTCTAAGTATGCTCCATCCTTGGTGTCTAATCCAAGGGATGAGATGAGTAGATATGTGATGGGTGTTTCCGACCTAGTTGAGGAAGAGTGTCGTACGACAATGCTCCATAAAGACATGAGCATCTCTAGACTTATTGTATATGCTCAATCTATTGAGGGATCCAAACTTAAAAGGAAGAATAGGGAGATGAAGAGAGTTAGATCCGATGAGCAAGGTCAACCAAGGTTCAAAAAGAGAGCTCCAAACCAAGATTCTTCAAGCACTCCTATGGTTAACCAAGTGAAAGGTGGTGGACCTCCATTTTCTAAACCTACTTGCCACAATTGTGGAAAGAAACATCATGGGAAGTGCCTAGCCAGTACAAATGGGTGTTATGGTTGTGGGAAGATTGATCATAAAGTGAAAGATTTCCCTACTCTTACGGCCAAGGGAAGAGAGGCCAAGCAAGCTTCTCTTAATGGCCCGGATCCTAATGCTACAAATATTAGTCGTTTATATGCACTACGGGCTACAGAGGACAAAGGAGTCCTTCCGGATGAAGGCACAGGCATGTTGATAGTTCCTTAAAGTTGTAATTTTTTTATTGAGGTCCCTATGCTATTTTAATGTTAGTCTTAGTATCGGTTTACACCCAAGGGGGAGATGGTATGCTTGGATAGTAAAGTTGTTGAGAGTTCCGATATCCTTATCACTTTATTCTATTCCTATTCAAGCTTAAGACCAAGAGTTCCTTATGGCTTGTTTCATGTTTTGGAGTCATGTGTGATTTATGTGTTTCCATGATCTCCTTCCGATATGCATGTTCTTGATGAATTTATGTTTAATGAGAAATTGAGTTTTCATGATTTTTTATTACTCATGTTGATGTGCATCTATAATGAGTTGCCTAAATGCTTCATGAGTTGAATTGTTGAACATGCTTAAATGTTCCTTTGAGAAGAGTTGCATAATTTTCTTAATGATGTTGTGATGAGCATGATGTGAGTTGGAGAAGAAAATTCCGACAGTGAAATGTCAAATGTTGATGTTTTTGTGCATAATGAGTTTGTAGATGTAGTTCCTACTTCCTTGTGTTGCATTGAGCTTATTGATGTGGAGTTGATATTTCCTCCTATGATTTTGTGCATTATATTAATGTGTCATGCATGATGGGTTGCTAGTCTTGAGTTTATAATTATGTAAGGTGTCTAATGTGTCATTCGAGGAAGAAGGTTCCTAAGGGGGAGATAATGTAAAACCTCAAAAATGAGTAGGTTGAACTAGAGCCTAAACGTGAGGATTAACGTCAAGGGTTAAGGGCAAGGGCCAAGGGTTTTGGGTGAAGGCCATGGTTAGGGGGCCAAGGCTGCCTAAAACTAAGCCTAGCCACTGCCTACCATGACCACTAGGGTCTTCACGAGCCGTGGTGCTACCCGTGGTTGGTGAGGTAGTGTGCCCTCAAAGTGGTCAAGCCAAGGCTTCCCTTCACGAGCCATGGGAAGGCTCGTGGGGTTGGTTTAGCCTCATGGGAGTTGTGTAAGGTTGAGGGAACTACTAGTCAAGGGACCACGGGCACAACCACAAGTCGTGGTGCCCTTGACGAGTCGTGAAGGGTGTTTGTGAAGACCCTTTAGGCGCATGGAGGCAAGGGTTTGAAGCCTAGGCACTGCCTCAAGACCATGACCTTCACCACGACTCGTGGTCTTGACCACGGATCGTGGGAGGCCTCGTGATCATGCTTTCAATTTATTTTGGCCAAAACCCCAAGCCATAGACACTGCCCAAGGACCACGGGAAGGACCACGACTCATGGTCTTGACCACAACTCATGAAGCCCTCTCATGGTGCCTGGGAGTGGGCTGCCTAGTCGAGGGTCAATTGGTAATTTCCTATTTAATTAGTTATTTTATGGGGTCATTTTTTATTTTTTTAATTCATGTATATAAATGATTTTTTAAGTCTTTAAATACCTTTATTACTTCATTATTCCCAAACACCCAAAATAGTTCATATTCTCCAAATATTTCTCTCTCTAGAAGTTCCCAAAGAAGAAGAAGAAGAAGTGGAGGTTAGGGCTTGAAGAACCAAGGTGTTTCTTCTCAAATTTTTAGGAAAACTCCATTAAGGTATGGTAGTTTTTATCCTTGGTTTGTTTCCATCCAAGGTGCCCCTTCAAAAGATTATTTCAAAGTTTCCAAAATCCCCCAAAAGTTAGGGTTTTCACTCCTAGTCATGGGTTCAATATCTAAACGTTTTCAAAGGTTGAATTATGATAAATTGTGATTGAATTTAAGAATTAATGTTGTTTTAAGATGGAATTTCCCTATGAACCCATGATTGCCCCAAAATACTAAATTGTGAATTTGTGATTTGGGATTGATTGAGTATGGAAGTATGTGAGTAGAATATGTCAATATTGCTTTAGTTTATTGAACTATGTCATTATTCATGCCTAAATTGAGGTAATCTAGGTGTGTTGGTGAATTGTGATTCCTGACCTTGAAAGACAAAGTATGAAGGATTGATGTATGATTATGATGTTATGTATATGCATGTGAATCAATGAAGGTAATGTGATCATGTCTAGAATGCAATTGTGTTACTATTGAAAGGTTATTCTCAATTTAATACTCATGAATGATGATGATTTATGTGAAAGGTTTCTTCCGTGTAATGTTACATCTTGAATTGGTAGGCTTAGACATCCTCTTCTTGTGTGAATGAAAGTAAAGTTGATCAATGAACCTTGAATCGGTAGAACTAGTGTTGGTAGATCTTTCATAAATTTTAATGAAGTATCCTAAGGCCATGTCTTGAACCGGTAGACCTAATGGTGGTGGCCCTTCATGATGAATCTTGAATCGATAGACCTAATGGTGATGACCCTTTCATGTGTAAATGTACCTTGCGTTGATAGACGTAATGGTGGTATCCCTCTTAAGGATAATAATGTTAATGAAATTGAACTACACTATGGGAATAGATGCTAAGTACCGAGTGGATAAAGTAGGATGGAATCTCTCCATACATTAGGCTGGGTTTCAATGAACATCTTTCTTATCCCATAACTATGTGCCCACATAGGATATTAGCTAGTGGATCCACCTAAGCTAAAATGTTACCGGTTATACCCTAGGCAAGTAGACCACCTCTTTACACTGTGGGCATATGTCACCGGATTCCATTGTTTTATCTCATGGTCTTTGTCGGTTAATGCTTATTCCCATCATGTGAGATATGTGTTATGGTTACTTGAGAAGTTCTATGAAGTGTGGGTGGTAGTATGGGATGCCATTCATACGTTGCATGAGTAGGCTTTGAGAGGGTTATAGTGTGATTCTCCAATATCTTAATGTCAACGAATGAATGTGCTCTTAATGAAGCTAATGATAAGGTTGACTTAAAGGCTTAATGAAATGAACAATGCTTTACCTGGATTGTATTATGAGGTACTTTCCTTGTTATGACTTATGAATGTATGTGTTCCTTATGCATGAGTATTGATTAAAGATGACTAATGAAGAATGGTAAGTTCATCTAAAGTGGCCTCAAAGTGGTACTTAGTAGGAATAGTAGTATGGGATGTTATTCTTGCATTGCACAAGTATAGCTTAGGTTGTTTAAGGTGAATGTTCTAATGAGATATAATGACTTATATGATGAGTATACTTGTATCTTATGCCTCTTATACTAATGTTCATGATTTTTCTAAAGAAATTGGCATAATGCATGGTTTTAACCAAAATGTCATTTGTAAGCATGGTTTTTGCATGGATATCCTACTTAGTACATTTTGTGTGTTAACCCATATTTCTCCTATTTTTTCTACTAAGTGTAGGTTCCGGCAATTGAGTTGATTTCTCCTAAGTTCAAGCTTGAGTTGACTATTCATCAAGTTTGTGGTATGTCCTCATGGATCCGAGGAGAAGTGATTTATTGTCATTTCATTTCTCCATTGTACTAGACATTTATTAGACTTTCTATTGTAAAGGTCGTGACCCTTGTTTTGACGCAAGATGTTTTTAGATGGCCATGTAAGACTAGTAGACTTCCGTTGTTTTAAATGATTTTGCAATTGTATGGATTAAATAAAAGTTTTAACTTCCGTACTATTTCATATGTCTTATGTTATGAATGTTATGAGGCTCTTTGGAGTCTTGTACGCCGTGTCACGTCTGGGGTGTAGGCTCGGGTCGTGATAGGTACACTGAACCCTAGTCCAACTCGGTCTAAACCTACTCCCAACTTGAATGTGTATGACACAACAAAACTGAAATACTAGATAGCTCAATGTTCTGACATGCAAATATGAGAATGCAACATTTAAATACTAACAATGAAACATTCTTAACTGGAGCACGTACATCTACTTAAATTGACCTAGAAAGTGTAATTCAGGGTCTAAAAGAATCTACACAACTAGGGTTCTGAGTTTCATGCAAGGAACTAAGCAACAATGTTACGAAAACCTGATAATCTCATTAAGAATACTATAACAGTTACATCACAACAATTCTTTAAAGTTCTAGAAACCCTAGGTCTAAACAAGAGATAGAAAATCAAGAATTTGACTGATTTCTAGGGACCTAGTGGAAGAAAGGAATCCACTAGTGAAGTCCCACATACCTGGTAACGAAATTCACAGAGAAATCTTTCAATTTCGGGGCTAAAAATGAAGAAAACTTGTTGCGTTCTTGGAAGGGTTTTGAGTTGCCACTTTCTCCTATTTTGTTCTAAGCTTGATGAATTTTTAGTGACTGAATCGCTTAGGGAAAGATCTGACTAAGTTACTATGTTTAAACTGACCAAAACTATGTAGTTTAAGTATCAAACGACGTAGGTTAAGTGCCGAACGCATAGGGGAAAATACCAAAACGATCCTGACTTAATTCTGACTAAGGCGAACCACGGAGGGACCTACAGTCTATGTGTTGACCTACCAACCGTAGGTAGGGGTTGTTGGTCAAGTGTACTCGACAGGGCTTCACTAAAACGAGCATAACATTTTATGCAGAAATGGGATTTTAGTAAACTCGGTGGCGTTGGAAAGAGGATTCAATTATCTATCACTTGGTAGGTCATAGGTCACCTAAGTCATTTTGTTCTAAGGGTTATGGCCATTTGAAGTGGACCCAACAACAATTTCCATCTAACTGGGTATTGACCCTCACCTACGGTCAGACCTACAGTCCGTAGGTCCAGCCACAGACCGTATTGGTCGACCGTGAGTGGGATCAGAGGCCATACATATTTGGTCCTCAATGACAGATCCCACATACGGACCGTGTATCAGATCATGAACCGTCGGTGGCTTCTGGTGTTCTTGCACAAGGTCATGAAAGCTACAATTTTTCTATTTTCTCAAATCTGAGGTGTTACAATATCTCCCCATTGAGAACATTCGTCCTCGAATGAAGTCTAAACAAGCTGAGTATAAGGGGAAGAAGTTGCAATCCCTACCACTAAGTACTAGAAAATTATATCTAACTAAACTGAGTTTCAAGGACATGCAAGTATGCTGAAAATGCAAGAACAAATGAAGGAACAACGTACTAAAACTGAATTTACATAAAAGTAACCTGAGAGACTGGAGAGGAAACAATTATCTCAAGCTGAAACGGAATCAAAAAGAAAGAAATGAGGATACTTGGCCTTCATGGCTGCTTTAACTACTAATCCACCTTAGGAACACATAAGCGACCAACTCCCCCTTGGGAGAAAACCTCTACTTTCTGTTGTTGAACTTCACCTTCTGACTGAAATATTATAGGATCATTGTCCTATTTTCCATGAACCTCCAATACCAATGAAGGTTTTGATCTATTCTAGACTATCACACCACCATCTGATGTATCTGTAAGACTAACTCCTAAGCAAGCAAGTCGAAGAACATCTTTTGCTAATTCCTTCCCTTTTTCCTCAACATCTGCTACACCACCCTCTAGATCACCTTTATGGCCTTAAGGTAAGGGATAATTCGACCTATAGGCACTGAGCTACTACCCTTCCTTTCCAAGACTGGCTCATTGGAAACTGAAACCAAACGATCCTAGTTCTACAATCGATTGAGACATGATAGGAATATAACTAATCCATACCTAGAATGATATCGACATCTACCATTTATAACGCTACAAGATCTACTAAGATGACATTCTAAGAAACTGCGACAGGGCAAATTATATATACCCGTCTAGCTATAACAAGGTTAGCAACTGGAGTAGAGACAGAGAAGGGTTCTAAAAGACTTTCTGGACTCACACCTAAGATTACTACTATGAGGAGAGCTAAAAAGGTAAGAGTTTCCCTTGGATTTAATGATGAAGAAACATCTAAATGAAATACTTGTAATATACCAGTGACCACATTAAGAGAATCTTCCTAATCCTGGCGATCCTGGAGAGCATAGAACCTGGCTTAGCGCTGACCACCACCTATACCAGATGACACACCCTGCTGAGTTGGACGACCTGTTGGTGTTGTTGGGACTATAGACTGAGCCCTACTATTGTTACCCCTACCTAGCAGAAAAGCAATCCTTCACCCTATGACCAGACTAACCACATCCAAAACATCATTCGTTGCCTGCAAGACACTCGCCCGAATAGTTCTTACCACACTTTGGACAAGTTGGGTAGGTCTTATTCCCTAAAACACTTCCCTGAGACTTAGAGCCTTGTGCCCTGCTATTCTGATATTGTCAAAACTATGAGTGATTTCCACCACCCAATTTCTGTTGAGAGTACTCATAGTTCCCTTTTCTAGCTTTCTTGATGACCTTAGCTATTTCCCTAAGCTTATCTCCCTCAACCTGCTGAGCATGATTCATGATCCTAGAGTTATTCATATCCCCTAACAACATAACATTTATGCATGCTGTCTTCACTAAGTCGGATACGCCAAATAGAAACTTACTTATTTGTACCATTGGATCGGCAACCATATGTGGAGCAATTCTAGAGAGTTGGGTAAAATTAAGTCAGTACTCTTGGACTGACATTGAACCTTGTCTCAAATTCATAAACTCCTGAGCTTTAGCCTCACTCAACTCTCTCGGGAAGAACCTGTCCAGAAAAGCTCCAGCAAAATATTCCCAAGTCACAGGAGCTACATCCGCACTGTTGTTTACTTTCAACTGAGTGTACCATATGTGAGCGACATCCTTAAGATGGTAGGCTAACAACTCTACCCTATCATTACCAGTCACTTGCATCCCTCCAAAGATTTTTTTAACCTTATCAATTCAGTTCTGTTTGTCCTCATTTTCACGCCCCGAAGCTACCCCCAGGACACAGACACATGACCTAGGATAACGAGTGACCCCAAGATAACCCTACTCGCATATCATAAGCATACTTACATATTTTCTGAAATAAGAGAATACTATGCAGAAGCTTAAAACGTCATATAACTAAAATGACAGGGAATACCCATTACTATCTGAATAAATAAACTATGAGTTTAATGACAACTGAAATATCATGCTCTATAGCTAAACTGAATCTAACTATGTCTGAAATAAAGCCTCTAACTGACTAGAAATGCTGGGACATGCCCCAGCTAGATGTAGCCAAAACTAAAACTAAAGACTGAAAGTGGAAAAGATAATCATGTCAATCGTCCTCGAAGAATAAGGAATTACAAGTGATGCTGCTGAAATGGAGATCGAGAACCGATCTATGCGTGATCTGGATGCTGAGGACCTGAACCTACATCACGAAAATATATAGCGCAGAGTATGCATCGGTACTGATCATGAAGGATAGAGTAAAGCTGAATAAACATATAACTAAACAAAGATATAAAGAAATGATATAATTTGATCATGATAAATATGCTAAACATACTGAATATGAACTAACTGAATGCAATGATCAGGTTTATAAGATGCTGAAATTGAAGACTGAATTGTAACTGATAGCTTGGTCAATACACTAGAATCTGACTATCTGTGAGAGCTACTAATAACCGACATAAACCCACGTGAGCTAAATGTGAAGTCTGATGTATACACCCCACTGAGAGGACCTAATATACCCTGCCAGAGGTATAGAGGCATGACTAGCGTGCTCACTAAATTGATGCCCACAGAGGGGACTTATAACCTACGAGGGCATGTAGTTCTGGGACTTGAGGGTGACTGACCCTAGTCCAACTCAGTATAAAGCCTACTCCCAACTGAATATGTGAATTGTATAACATACTGAAGTAAACTGGATAGCTCAATAATCTGACATGAAAATCTAAAAATACAACATGTATATATCTGATAATGAAACATTCAAAACTGAGGCATGTATGTCTGTTTATCTGTCCTAGCTAATGTAAATTCATGAACTAAAAGAACTACATAACTACGGCTATGAATTTATGCATGAATCTGGGCAAAAATAATATTACTACATGATAATCTGATTAGAAACAGTAAAATAACTAATTCATAATAATCTACTGAAATTCTAGAAACTTTAGGTCTAGATAATATGGGGGAATCAAGAATCTGATGACTGAATTTTATGTACCTAATAGGTGAAAGGAGCCCCACTAGTGAAATCCCACATACCTGGTGATGAATTACACTGAGAAATATTTCGATTTCAGGGCTGGAACTGATGAAAACCTATAGAGTTCTTGGACTAAGGCTTGGTCGACTCTTTCTCCTTTTTTTCGTCCAACTTGCTGAATTTTTGGAGAATGAGTTGACTAGGTTAGGCTCTAATTTAGTTTCTAGACTAAAACTGACCCAAACTACGTTGTTTAGGGGTTAAACGCATAGTTTAGGGGTCCAACGCATAGGGAAAACACCAAACGACCCCTGACTTAAAGGTTGTCGTGGGTCACCAATGAACCAGATTGACGGACCGTGGATGGACCGACGGTCCATCCTTGCAACCTTCGATGGGGGTTATGGGAAAGTTAGGGGTCTGATCCACGGCCCTGGACCACGGATCGAGGACTGACCTACAGTCTGTATGTCCTGGCGTAGGCTGACCCTTAGCTAATTTTATTGGGAGTTTTCTCCGAGGGGTTGTAGGTGGTGAACCACGAACCACCAGGAAGGACCGTGGGTCACCCTACGGACCGTGGGGGGTGCCCATCGGTGGAACCTGTAACTTCTGAAATCTTTATTTTGGTAGTTCTAGCATACCGGGTGTTACATTATCTCCCCATTGGGAACATTCGCCCTCGAATGAATGTTAAAATAGCTGAAATGGAGGGAAAAAGTTTTAAACCCTGCCACTAAGTACTGGAAACTGAAATCTGGCTGAACTAAGTTCCAAGAACATGCAAATACGCTAAAAATGCAAGTATGGTTGAAGGAATATGATACTAAGACTGAATTTATGCATGAGTAACTGAAAGACTAGAGATGAACTATTACCTCAAGCTAGAATGCATTCGAAAGGATAAAGATGAGAATACTTCGCCTTCATGGCTGCTTCTGCCTCCCAAGTTGCTCCCTCTAAGGACTGACTACTCCACAAAACCTTAACTAAAGCGACTTATTTGTTTCTTAACCGTCGAACCTGATGATCAAGGATCTCAAATGGTACATCATCATAAGTGAGACTATCCTTCACGACCATATTTTCTAAGGGTACTATAGATGTTGGATAACCCACACACTTCTTCAATAATGAAATGTGAAATACTGGATAGACTGTTGCTAGTGCTGCTGGAAACTCTAACTCATAAGCCACTTTACCAACTCTTTTCAAGATCTTGTAAGGGCCTACTTATCTAGGACTTAGCTTCCCTTTCTTGCCAAATCTCATCACCACCTTCATAGGGGACACTTTCAGGAACACCCAATCACCAACTTGGAACTCTAAGTCCCTTCTCCTTACATCTGCATAGGATTTCTAGTGACTCTGGGCTGTCTTAAGTCTAACTCTAATGAGCTGAACTTTCTCCATGGCATCATGAACCAAATATGGACCTATCAAAGCTGCTTCACCTACTTCAAACCAACCAACTGGAGATCTACATCTACGCTCATACAATGCCTCATAAGGGGCCATATGAATGTTGGAATGGTAGCTATTATTGTAGGAGAACTCTATAGGAGGAAGGTGATCATCCCAACTACCCTTGAAGTCGATCACGCAAGCTCTCAACATGTCCTATAAGGTCTTAATGGTACGCTCTGCCTGACCATCCGTCTGTGGATGAAATGTTGTACAAAGATTAACCTGAGTACTAAGACCTTTCTGTAATGACTTCCAAAAATGAGAGGTAAACTGATGACCTCTATTTGAGATGATAGACAACGGAACCTCATGCAACCTGACTATCTCATTAATATAAATCTTGTCATATTCTTCCATCAAATCTGTAGTTTTAACAGCCAAAAAAGGCGAAGACTTAGTAACTATGTCAACTATCACCCAAATGGAGTCATGTTGTATGTGAGTGCGAGGTAAGATTGTAATGAAGTCCATGTTGATCAATTCCCACTTCCAAGTAGGAATGTTGATCTGTTGGGTCATACCCTATGGTTTCTGATGTTCTACCTTCACTTGCTGGAAATTAGGGCACTTAGCCACTAAATCCGCTATATACCTTTTCATACCATTCCACCAAAAGACTTACCGCAGATCACAATACATCTTAGTGGCGCCTGGATGAATAGAATCCTTAGAGTTATGGGCTTCTGCAAGAATATGTTGTCTCAACTCATCCACCTTAGGAACACATAAATGACCCTGATAGCGAAGCACCCCATCTCCTTCTTGGAAGAAATCCTCAACCTTCTACTGATGAACTGCACCCTTCAGTTGAAGTAATATCGGATCACTGTCTTGCTTTTCCTTAACCTCCGCTACCAATGAAGATTCTGACCCATTCTCAATTGTTACACCACCATCTGATATACTCATGAGTCAAACTCCTAAGCGAGAAAGCCGGTGAACATCCTTCGCTAATTCCTTCATTTCTTCCTCAACATGTGCTACACTACCCATAGATAGTTTGGTAAGAGTATATGCTACTACATTGGCCTTACCAGTATTGTAATGCACACTCATATCATAATCCTTGAGGAACTCAAGCCATATCCTTTGGGGAAGATCCAACTCTTTCTGGGTGAACACTTACTGAAGACTCTTATGGTCTGTGAACACATCTACATGGACACCATACAAGTAATGTCTCCAAATCATAAGGGCAAATACCACTGCTGCAAGCTCGAGGTCTTGAATCGGATAATTCTTCTCATTCGCCTTAAGTTGTCTAGAAGTATAAGTTATAGTCTTACCTTGCTGCATCAATACATAACCTAGGCCGACTCTAGATGCATCACAATATATCACATAACCATCTGAACCCTTTGGTAGAGTCAAAACAGGAAATATAGTCTACCTAGTTTTCAGTTTGGTGAAGCTTTTCTCAAAATCATCTGGAACCTTTTTCAGAGTCAACTTAGTCATTGGAGAAGCTATGGATGAAAATCCTTCCACGAACTTTTTGTAATAACCAGCCAAACCTAAGAAACTTCTGATATCTGTAAAAGAGGTATGTCTGGGCCCTTGTTTTACTGCTTCTATTTTCTGAGAATCCACTCAGATCCCTTTGCTAGACACTATATGACCAAGGAAAGCAACAGATTGCAATCAAAACACATATTTGCTAAACTTAGCGAATAATTGGCGATCTTTGAGAGTTTGCAGGACAACCCTCAAATGAGTCGCATGTTCTTTCTTATTCCTAGAGTAAATGAGGATATCATCAATAAAGACGATAACAAACAAGTCTAAATGTTTTTTGAACACTCTGTTCATCAAATCCATGAAAGTTGCAGGAGCATTGGTTAGTCCAAAAGACATAACTACAAATTCATAATGATCATACCGAGTTCTGAAGGCTATATTTTGAATGTCACTATCTCTGACTCTGAGCTAATGGTAACCGGATCTGAGGTCTATTTGTGAGAAACGACTAGCACCCTGAAGTTAGTCGAACAAGTCATCAATCGTGGGGATAGAGTACTTATTCTTGATTGTGACTTTGTTCAATTGCCGATAGTCAATGCACATCCTGAGAGAACAATCTTTCTTTTTCACGAACAACACCGGTGCACTCCATAAGGAAATAGTGGATCTGATGAAGCCTTTATATAGAAGGTCTTTTAACTACTCTTTAAATTCCTTAAACTTAGCTGGATCCATTTTGTAAGGAGGAATATAAATAGGCTGGGTATTTGGAAGGAGATCAATTCCAAAGTTGATTTCCCTTTCGGGAGGAACTCTGGGAAGATCTTCTTGAAACACTTCTAGAAACTCATTAACTACTAGAATTGACTCAAGAGTTAGGGTTTCAGAGCTTGAATCCTTAACCCGAACTAGATGATAGAGATAACAATTAGAGATCATATTTCTGGTCTTAAGGTAAGAAATGGATCGACCCATAGGCGCTAAGACACTACCCTTCTATTCTAAGATTGGTTCATCTCGAAACTGAAAATGAATTATCCTAGTTCTATAATCTACTGAGGCATAACATAAATGTAACCAATCCATTCCTAGAATGATATCGAAGTCTACCATTTCTAACTTTACAAGATCTACTGAGGTGACATTCTGGAATACTGTGATAGGGCAACTTTTGTAAACCCTTCTAACTATAACTAGGTCACGAACCGGAATAGAGACTGAGAAGGGTTCTGAAAGATTTTCTATATTGACACCGAAGCTTATAGTTATATAAGGAGTTACAAAGGAAAGAGTAGCCTATGTATATAACAAAGCATAAATATCTAAATTAAATACTCGTAATGTACCAGTGACCACATCAGGATAATCTTCCTGATCGTTGTGAGCCTGGAGAGCATAGAACTTATTTTGGTGCTGACCGCCACCTGTACCAGATGAGTTACCCTATTGAGTCGGGTGACCTTCTGGCATTGCTGAAGTTGTGGGCTGAGCTCTACCATTATTTCCTCCCTAGCCGTGCTTAGAAGAAGGATAATCTTTCAACCTATGACCAGTCTGACCACACCCAAAACATCATTCCTTTCCTATAGGACACTCTCCCGGATGGTTCTTACCACACTTAGGATAAGTTGGGTAGGTTCTAGTATCTGAAACACTCCCCTGAGACTTAGAGCCTGATGCTCTACCTTTTTGATCCTGTTGAAACCCGGAAGATGGAGCACTTGCTGATGAAGGTGCTGGGGCTGAAGGCTTTTGTTGAACCTGCGAGTGATTTCCACCACCCGATTTCTTTTGAGAATACTCATAGTATCTTGTTCTAGCCTTTTTGTTCTCCTTAGCCTATTCCCTAAGATTATCTCCCTCAACCTGCTAAGCATGAGTCATGAGCCTATAGATATTCATATTCTCCAGCAACATAGCATTTCTACACTATGTTTTCACTAAGTCGGACACCCTATATAGGAACTTGTTCATTTGAGCCCTGGAATCTGTCGCCATGTGAGGAGCATACCTGGATAGTTGGGTGAACTTAAGTCTGTACTCTCGGACTGACATGCTACCTTGCCTCAAATTCATGAACTCCTGAGCTTTTGCCTCTCTCAACTCTCTTGGGAAGATTATGTCCAGAAAAGTCTCACTAAAGCACTCCCAAGTAATAGGAACTACATTTGTACCCCTATTTTCCTTCCACTGAGTGAACCAAATTTGAGCCACATCCTGAAGCTGGTAAGATGCCAACTCAACCCTATCATTCCCAGTTACATGTATCACTCCAAAGATATTCTTAACCTCATCAATGAAGTTCTGGGGATCCTCACTAACTTGTGACTCTAGAAACTTAGGTGGATTCATCCTAAAAAAATCCCGAACTCTAGCTGCAGCTGACGCAACATTAGCATTGGTAGGAACTGAGGCATGTTGATTGTTCTGGTTGGTCACGCTCTGAGCCAAAAGTTGAATCTCTTTACAAAACTCTGCATTCGAAACTTTCTGATCTGGGAATGGAAGAGCTTTATTAGCATTTCGAGCATTCCTTCCATAAGCTCTATGGGGAGGCATGATCTGAAAGTGCATAACCATAAATTAGAATGAGATCATACATTACGCACGATAAGAATATCAAGAAAGTGAAGTTTTTCCGAAAACACTTCATAGCCTCCCTCTCATTAGATGAGGTGCACTTCACACCCATGAAAAGGACTCTACTTAGTGCGGCCTAGGACACTTAAACCAAGTGCCCTGATACCAAGTTTGTCACTTTCCGAAGCTATCCCTAGGACGCAGACACGAGACTTAGGATCATGAGTGACCCCAAGCTAACCCTGCTGGCATATCATAATCATACTTAAAGATTTTCTTAAATAAGAGAATACTATGCAGAAGCTTAAAACATCATATAACTGAAATGACGGGGAATACCCATTATTATCTGAATAAATAAATTATGAGTTCAATGACAACTGAAATATCAAGCTCTATAGCTAAATTGAATCTAACTATGTCTAAAATAAAGCCTCTAACTGACTAGAAATGTTGGGACATGCCCTAGCTAGATCTAACAAAAACTTAAACTAAAGACTAAAAGTGGAAAAAATAATCATGGCAATCGTCCTCGAAGAATGAGGACTCACCACTGATGATGCTGAAATGTAGATCGGGAACCGATCTATGCGTGATCTGGATGCTAAGGACCTGAACCTACATCACGAAAATGTAACACCCGGGAACTAGTAGGCTAAACTAGAGAACCTGACATAAGGGTTCTAGAGCTTTATGTGAGGGTTAAAGTTTTAGAAATTACCTCCCATATTTAGAGTGAAGGGTTTAGGGGTTAAATGTCATGCTACGACTCCCTAAGTACCAACCAAGGGTCCTTGAGGAGGACCCTAGAAAAACCATCCAAAAAGTTGCCAAAACAGTCTACCCATGAAAGAGGACCACGACCAGTAGATGGACCCATGCCCCATGGGTGAGGGGTCGTGGGTCAAGACCCCAAAATAGGATGCTGACCACCACCCACGGAGGACCATCACCGCCCATGGGTCAACTCACGGCCCGTGGGTCGGGGTCTCGTAGGTTGGGTAGTGTAGTCTTAAGTCGGTTTAAGTTGGAAGGATAGGGAAATTTCAAGAAATAATTAGTTATTAAGTGGTGTAATTTTATTAGTAATTAGACCACCTGTATAAAGATATTATACCTTTAATTAAGTTATTCCAAATCATTATTTTCAATTCCCCATAGAAACCTAATTCCCTCCAAGAAATTCTCTCTCTAAGTAGAAGAAGAAGAAAAGGGTCAAGATAGGTCAAATTCCTCCATTGTATCAAGATTTATAGGCTTTATAATCAAGGTATGATATGTTATTCATTCATGGACTCCTTCCATCCATGAAGCCCCCATGTTTCCCTCAATTGTGAAGATGAACCCCAATTCTAGTTAGGATTTCTTCCTACATTGTGGGTATTGTTGTATGTTCATCCAATTGAGTGGATAATGGTTGTTTATGATGTAATTATTTTAGTATGATTATACATGTATTCTTGCTTAACCTAAGATTCTAAGGTGAAATTGATATAGTTTGGTTTTATGCCATGAAATAGGAAATTGAGGGCTTAGATGTGACCTTCTAAAATTGATGAATTACTTGAGATTAGAGTACCTAGATATGAATTGCTTAAAAGTAAAGCTTGTAGGCATGAATTGATTAGATTAGGGCTTATATGATGGATCGTAATTTAGTAATGTTGAGATTGAGTTTACATGTGGATTTATGACTATAATTGGTTAAGAATGAGGCACGTGGTTAGATTATCTTGAGAATTACGCATATATGATGACCATGTGAGGTGTTTATTGAGGGTAAGGCTTGTAGTATGAATGTGATTTCTAGGGCTTTGAGGGTAAAAGCTAATATGAATGAACTAGGAATGTTTAGGCTTTGAGAATGAAGTTATTTGCATGTTGAATTGTATATGGTGTTATTATGGAAGAACTTTACCAACATGACCTATATTATTAGTATATGATATGTTGCATGTAGTGACTTGATTACTTGAATTGTGATTATATCCATGTCTAATGTAGTCTTTCTAGATTTGCTGGTTTGATATGAACTTTGACCCTTAAAGGGGCAATATATGATATTAAACATGCTTTATTAAGGTTGTGTACATGCTTTAAGAACAATTTTGAGAAAGTAAAGTGATTATGACTATGATGTAATGGTGGTTTTGTTGAAAGGTTATTCTCACACACATACTTATGCATGACTATGAATTAAGAGACAATGATTATGATGATGTTGTTGTTATGATTGAAAGGTTATTCTCATGAACACATAACGAAACATAATGTGAAAGGTTTTCTCACATAATGAAGATTCTAGGTTGAAAGGCAATTCTCACCTAATTGAATCTAATGAAAATATGTAGACATTGACGATGAAATGTTATTCTCACGCATGATCTAATGAATATCCTAATGAAACAAGTTAGGATACAATAAGTACTCCATAGGAATTATGCTTAGCACCGAGTGGATACTGAATATGAGATCGAAGCTCCCCCGCTAGAAAGGGGGGGTTTCTAGAAAGTACTTTTTGAGATGGAAGCTTCCCCGCTAGAAAGGGTGGGTTTCTAGTAACAATCACCTTATCACATAAACTACGTGCCCCCGTAGGTTATTTAGCTATTGGATCCTCCTAAATGCTAATATGATGATGGTCT
Organism: Solanum chiquidenum; assembly: GCA_029582725.1. Taxonomy (NCBI): domain Eukaryota; kingdom Viridiplantae; phylum Streptophyta; class Magnoliopsida; order Solanales; family Solanaceae; genus Solanum; species Solanum chiquidenum. The sequence goes on from JAJOOS010005633.1 coordinate 49,321, forward strand.
TACTTTACGCAAGTAGGACAAGACTTTTCAGTGTGGGTAACACCGGTTTCCATGCTAAGCTCACATGGTCTATATCGGTTAAGGCTAATTCCCACTATGACAAGAATATGAATTATGAACTATGATTACTCAAGAAACTTTACTTAGTATGGGTGAGAGTATGGGATCTTATTCATGTATTGAACAAGTATGCTTTGAGGGTAGTTGTGGTATGTTACTTTTATGTTATGATGGTCTATGTGATGAATAGGCTTATGACTTATACTTGTGATGTACACTTAACTTGGATTGTTTCTATAAGTTGCTTTTCTTGATATGTTTGATTAAAGGTGAATGTTCCCTTGTCTATGAGAGATAACCTAGGGATGAGATAAAAAGGTAATAAAAGTAAGAGAGGACCTAAAGTGACTTGCTTAGCATGGTTGGGATTATGGGTCTTATCCATGCATTGCACAAGTTTGCCTTGAGGTGGCTCATGAAGTGTTTCTCTTATGTGATGTGCAGCGAAATGTTGGTACATTTGATGCTTGAAAACTAAGGATTAATACTAGAATCAGGTGTATTTACGTGGATATAATGTGTTTGGTAGTGTTTGTACAAGTGAAACAAATGGAAGTGAAAGAAGATGGCGAAGATGATAAATCAGTGAAATTGCAAGTACATACGACGGGCGATCTTACGGGCCGCGGTCATCACTATGGACCGTGGTGCAAGCAGAGGTAATGAACCAGTGAAGGGGCAAAGAAGTTACAAATTGATCTTGGCCAAGTTAAAACCACGAGCACTTATACGAGTCGTGGTCGTCATCACGATCCGTGGGGTTGATCATGAAATGGATCCAGTATTTAAAGTGATGAAAGTTGGAATGCAGTCCAGTCCAAGTGAAGACCATAGAAAGCCTAACGGACCGTGGTCCTCATTATGGTCCGTCATGGTGATCGTGAAGAGTTTTCAGGGTCAGGTGTTGAAGACCCAACTTTGGAGAGTTTCAAAGGAAAGACCACGGAGGGCTTCATGGATCGTGAAGCCCTTGACGGGTCGTGGAAGTGGACGTGGAAGGCCCGACAGTTCAGTCCTAGTTCGATTATGACTCATTTTAAACAATCCATTTTGAATTACTTTAGGTCATTTTTGGATAGATTTTTTATTATCTGACGTTTGACGACGAAAAAGAGGGTATTACTCTTAGCTTTCGATATTTGGATTTTTTATTATTGTTATCAGTTGGAAATTTGGATTCAGACTATCACATTATAAAAGTGGTTGTTGATTTGCTAATTATTTTCGTAAGTCTTTCTCAATATGTTTTCATCCCTAATTACTGATTTTTTACATGAAAGTATGAGTGTCTAAATACCACGACTGGGGTTGTGGGATCTATGACGATATTCTAGTTGCGATTCCGTAAAATGAGTAAAAGGTAGTATGTGTACAACCTGTAGATTTTAGCTTTCAATATCATTTTAGTCTAGTGAGTGCACGCAGACGAGCCTGTATCTGGTATTTGTTCGAGAGAAAAATACCAGTTAGGAAAAAGCTAAACTACATTAACAAATTGGAGTTAAAGCTTGAGTTCGAAAGGAAAAATCTTTAACACCATATCATTTAAAGCGAAGCTCAATGTTAGTAACACGCTAAGGTCGAGAAAACATGACTGATCATTATCTGATTAGGCTGAGAAGCGTTAGATAAATTTAACTCGCAAGGTTTTTGTATACATTGATTTGCCTGACACTCAAATCATGGGAGAACACTAGAACTAATGTTATGGTGAACAAAATCCTGGTTTCTCTTAATTAATTGAATCAATCTTACGATGAAATAGTTTGTTAGTCTTGAGCGTGGATTTTGACTGCAAGTTTTTGTAATTATAATAATTCAACCATCCCCAATTTACTTTTTGTTGTTATTTGTCTAGGAGATAATAATAAAATTCAAATAAACGCGACAGTGAAACCTTATCTGTAAAGAAATTCTCTGTGGGATTGACCTCAACTCTAGTTGAGTTCTATAAATTGACATCGACCGTTTACACTTCTTATTTAAAGTGTAAGTTTGGACGTATCAAATTTTGGCTCCGCTGCCGGGGAATTTCAATTCAGAAGTGTTTTACTAGCTTTTATTCAATTGGAGTTATATTTCCTAATTATACGTTTTGTTTGGTGTTTGTGTCTTTTTCAAGAGAGTCAGATTGTGCATGCACAACACTAGAAGCAAAGAAGCCCCATTACTTCCTTACGACCCTGAATTTCAGAGAACTTTTCGAAAGATGGTTAATGCATAAGAACTAGAGGCTCAGAGACATAGATTGGGACTAGAAGCTGAGATTGATACTGCAAGGAATGTACATCAAACTGTAGGAATCAATCAACCTAGGCTAGGTTTCCAGCAAAATGCTGGAATCAATCAATCATGGGTAGTAGAGGAGAACAGAGGGGACGAAGGAGTAGTCCATCCCCAGTGCCAACCAATAGACCCAAGGGGTAGAGCTCAACATCCAGCTCATATGCTATATGAAGAAGACGATGCTGACTTGGATAGAGCTGGAGCCACTGGAGCCATAGTGTTACCTGCACTACCCCCAGGTGTTAAGTTCACAATCACTAGCACCATGATCCAATTATTGAACCTGAAAGGTATGTTTAGAGGTGCAGTTGGTGATGATGCAAATCAGCACTTGATGAATTTTGTGGCAATCTGTAAGTCACAGGAGATTCCACGGGTCAACCAAACAGCAATGAGGTTGAGGCTATTTCCATTGTCTCCTACTGGAGAGGCAACTAACTGGTTGAATGAGATGCCAGATGACTCCATCAGAACTTGGAATGTGTTGAAGAAAGCTTTCCTGGAACGATTCTTCCCAGAATCAAAAGAGCTTCAGATGAAAGACGAGATTAGTACACACAAGCAACTACCATGAGAGGCAATGCATGATACTTAGTGGAGGTTCAGCCAAAGGCTGAATAAATGCCCCAACCATGATCTTACCGAAAGGCATCTTAAACAAGACTTTTATAGGTCTCTAAATTATATTACTAAACATGTTGTTGATGCAGTTTGTGGAGACTCATTTATGAGGAAGTCATTTGCGGAGAGCATGCAACTATTGGATGAGGTCTCAAAGAACAACAGGGCCTGGTACACTAGAGATGCAGAGGTAGGAGAGCTTGGGTATACATTTGAGCTTTCAGCTGAACAGAGGAAGAGAGAAGAAGAAAGGGACCAAGACATGGCACATATGAGGACTCAAATAGATCTGCTCACAAAGCACATTGTCGCCAAGTATGAAAAGGTGAATGTTGTGGGACAGCAAAACAGGTATGAGGATCTGGATCTTGGCCTTGATGAGGAAGCTAATTACTTGGGAACCAAGGGGGTTTTTGGAATTATAACTCTGGAAATCAGGGTTACAATTCTGGAAATGCAGGTCGGAACTATTCTAGGGATGGTCAGTATGATAGGCCATCAAATAGAGATCAAGGAAACTGGCAAAACGGAGATGGTTATAGGAATGATCGCAGTGGTGTTTATGTGCCCCCAGGCAATAGAGACCGGGCAGGTGGTAGTTCTAGCGGATCTAAGGTGGAAGATATGATGGCTAAAGTACTCCAGAAGGTTGAATCAACTGATCTAGGGGTGAAAGAAATGAGAGGTGATTTTTGAAGCATGAGTCAGCTGGGGGACTCTCACACCACTTCCATTAAACAAATTGAACAGCAGTTGGGGCAACTCTCAGCCTCACTGAATCAGAGGAAGAATGGATCACTACCAAGTGACACTATTCAAAATCCCAAAAAGGATGGGCACTGCATGGCCATCACCACCATGAGTGGTAAAGTTCTTACTGACCCTATGTCTGCAGGTACCAAACATGAATAGGTCTTGGAGCAAGCTGGCAGAGATGAGGATGAAACCATACAGGTAGATGACTCGGAGGACGTTCAGCATAAATCACAACCCGTGAGAGGAAAAGAGATGGAGGTCGAGGAAAACCTGCCTTTACAACAGATTCCCAGACAACCTACTCCTTTCCCTCAAAGGCTTAGAAAGAAAGCTGAAGATGTGAAATTTACAAAATTCATTACCAAGTTGAAGCAGCTTTTAGTAAACATTCCACTGGTGGAAACTCTGGAGCAGATGCTAGGATATGCCAAGTTCATTAAGGACTTGGTTACAAAGAAAAGAGTTGTAAGTCTTGATTTTACTAATGATGTTCGCCATTGCAGCGCCATCGCTACTAGATCTCTGGTTCAAAAAAAAGAAGACCCAGGTGCATTCACTATTCCATGCACTATCAGGTCCATCAGCTTTGCAAAAGCATTGTGTGATCTAGGATCCAGCATCAACTTGATGCCACTAGCCATCTATAAGAAACTAGGATTGGGTGTTCCAAGACACACAACAATGAGGTTGATGATGGTTGATAGGTCAGCTAAGCGGCCTATGGGAGTCCTATGTGATGTACTTGCGAAGGTGGACACCTTCATTTTTCCAGCTAACATCGTGATCTTGGATTGCGAGGTGGACTTTGAGGTCCCCATCATTTTGGGAAGACCATTTTTGGCAACAGGGAGAGCCTTGGTAGATGTTGATAGAGGTGAGCTGAAGTTCAGACTTAACAAGGATGAGGTAAAGTTCAATATTTGTAGGTCAATGAAGTAACCCAATGGTATAAATATGGTATCTGCAATAGAGGTAGTTGCTAATAAAAACATGAGGGTACCCATAAAAGAGAGGATGGCTATTGAAACCTTAGTAGCAGTGTTGATGAACTTTGATGTTGATTTCTGGTATGACTATGTAGAGACTGTGAATGCTTTGCAGGGTATGGGAGCACACTCATATGCTCCAAAGAAATTGGACCTGGACTTGAAAAAAAGGCCAAGCCCTCCAACAAAACCATCCATCAAAGAGCCACCGGTGCTGGAACTGAAACAGTTACCCAGTCACCTCAGGTATGTATTTTTGGGCTCTAATAACACTTTACCTGTGATCTTGGCTACAGATTTAAATAAAGAGCAGGTGAAGGAAGTGATCACGATGTTGAGAAGGTAAAAAAGGGCCATTGGGTGGACCATTGTTGATATAATTGGAATACCTCTGGGTATATGCACCCACAAGATTTAGCTTGAGGTGGATTGCAGCCCAAGCATTGAGCACCAGCGGAGGCTAAACCCACCTATGCAGAAGTGGTTAAGAAAGATATAATCAAGTGGTTAGATATTGGGGTGGTTTATCCCATTTTTTATAGTCACTGGGTCAATCCAGTGCAATGTGTGCCTAAAAAGGGCGATATGACTGTGGTGGCAAATGCCAAAAATGAATTAGTCCCACATAGACCAGTCACTGGATGGCGAGTGTGTATGGACTACAAGAATCTCAACAAGTGGACTTTGAGGGATTATTTTCCCATGCCTTTCATGGACCAGATGCTTGATAGGTTGGCAGGTAAAGGGTGGTATTATTTCTTAGATGGATACGTTGGCTACAACCAGATATCAATTGCTCCTGAAGATCGGGAAAAGACCACATTCATATGTCCTTATGGAACTTTTGCGTTTAAACGCATGCCATTTGGACTGTGTAATGCACCAGCAACATTCCAAAAGTGCATGATGTCCATTTTCTCTGACATAGTGGAAGACACTTTAGAGGTATTTATGGATGATTTCTCTGTAGTAGGTGATACTTTCGATGATTGTTTGTTGAATCTTAGCAGGGCTTTACATAGATGTGAGGAGGCCAACCTGGTGCTGAATTGGGAGAAGTGTCATTTCATGGTGAAGGAGGGCATAGTTCTTGGACACAGGGTATCACATAAAGGGATCGAGGTCACAAGGCCAAGATTGAAGTAATTAAAAAGTTACCTCGGCCGATCTATGTGAAGGGTGTTCGAAGCTTCCTAGGACATGCCAAATTCTATAGGTGTTTCATCAAGGAATTCTCCAAAATTGCACACCCTATGTGCAAGCTATTAGAGAAGGAGGTGAAATTTGTCTTTGATGAAGCATGTCTCAAAGTTTTTGAGTGCCTAAAAGAAAAGCTTATTTCAGCACCAGTGATTATTGGCCCAGACTGGGCGGAGACATTTGAGTTGATGTGTGATGCTAGCGGGACTGCGTTACGAGTTGTGTTGGGACAGAAGCGCAACAAGATGTTCCATCCAATTTACTATGCTAGTAAGTCGCTAAATAGGGAACAACGAAACTACACAGTTACTAAGCAGGAACTATTGTCTGTAGTGTATGCGTTTGAAAATTTCAAAGCTTACCTACTTGGCACTAAGGTGATAGTTCATCAGATCATGCTGCCTTGAGATTTCTCATGGCAAAGAATGATGTCAAACCCAGGCTAATCCGATGGGTGTTGCTTCTCCAAGAGTTTGACTTTGAAGTGAAGGACAAGAGAGGTGAGAACCAGCTAGATGATCACCTGTCTAGGTTAGAGTCAATAAACAAGGAAGAAATTGAGCTTGAGATAGATGATACATTCCCGGATGAACAGGTATTAGCTGCTACTCTTGACCTTATTCCTTGGTTTGCTGACTATGCTAATTTTTTTGTTAGCGATGTGCTACCCGAGGGGCTTACATATCAGCAAAGGAAAAGGTTTATGCACGATGTGGGCAAGTACTTCTGGGATGAACCGTATCTGTACAGGGTTTGTGCTGACAACATAATTAGGCGATGTGTTCTGGAAGCTGAAATGTTGCACATTCTGGAGTCCTGTCACTCATATCCAGTTGGTGGTCATCATGGAGGTGCTCGAACAGCCCATAAAATACTTCAGTGTGGGTACTACTGGCCCACAATTCATCAAGATGCAGTGGACATAGTAAAGAGTTGTGATGTGTGACAGCGGCAAGGAACCATCTCTCGGTGCCATGAGCTACCCATGACACCTATTCTGGAGGTGGAATTGTTTGATGTGTGGGGTATTGATTTCATGGGCCCCTTTGTGAGTTCATATGGGCAGAAATACATACTGGTTGCGGTTGACTACATGTCCAAATGGGTTGAAGTTGTTGCTTTACCTGAGAATGATGAAAAGAGTGTTGATGGTTTCCTGAAAAAGAACATTTTCTCAAGGTTTGGATCACCCAGAACCATTATCAGTGATGGTGGTTCTCACTTCTGCAACTATGTGTTCAGTACGCTTTTGACCAAGTATGGGGTAAAACAACACAAGGTGGCAACACCTTATCACCCACAAACCAGTGGACAAGTGGAAGTCTCCAACAGGGATATTAAAGCAATCTTGGCCAAAACAGTTAATGCCAACAAGACAGATTGGGCAAGGAAGATGGATGATTCTCTATGGGAATATCGGACAACTTTCAAGACACCTATTGGTATGTCTCCATATCAACTGGGATTTGGAAAGGCATGTCATTTGCCAGTTGAGCTTGAGCATAGAGCACTCTGGGCATTGAAGAAGGTAAACCTCAGTTGGAGCGAAACGACGAACTTGAGGTTGGACCAGATCAATGAGATGGATGAGTTCCGTCTGAGAGCTTATGAAAGATCACCACTGAATAAGGAGAGGATGAAGCTATATCATGACAAGCATATTGAGAAAAAAAGCTTCACTCCTGGTGACTTGATGTTACTTTTCAACTCCAGACTTCGTCTGTTCCCAGGAAAGCTAAGATCTAAATGGTCTGGACCTTTTAAGGTCACACAGGTTTTTCAATATGGTGCGATTGAATTGGAAAATGAGAAAGGCGATAGGTTCAAAGCTAATGGTCAGCGATTCAAGGCATATCTGGGTGCTCCTGAGGATGTGATGATTGTAGAGGAATGCAAACTTGATAAAGTCTGAGTAATCGAGTAACCTGCGTCGCGCAGCGACGTTAAATTATGCGTTGCTTGGGAGGCAACCCAAGATGTAATTGTATTAGGTATGTTCCCTTTTGCCTTATTTTTATTTGTTTTTATAATCATTGTGTGTTGATGTGTGCAGGAGAGAATAGGTGGGAAAATGCAGGATATGGTGCAGACTGAACTTCACGAACAGTCTCACGGACCGTGGTGCTCTTCACGGGCACTTTCACGGTCTGTCAACTTGAAGACTAAGTTTGAAAGCTACTGGAAATTGCATAAAATAGGGTTCACGGCCTGTTAAGGTGTGTACAGACCGTCTAGCCTCTCGTGAACCTCAGGTATGAATGTTAAGTTTCAAAGTCGCAGACACGGACAGGTTTACGGACCGTGATGCCCCTCACGGGTAACTTTAGGATTCGTGGTCTTCCGCAACCAAGTGTTAGATCTAATTTAGGGTTACAGATGGTCTTACGGACCGTGACACCTTTCCCAGGTAACTTCACGGTCCGTAGTATACAACCCAGTGTTACACATATATGACTCGACCCGTGCATAATCCAACTCATAATGAAACATATTAATTTGATTCCGAAGGCATAAGAGTCAATTTATTCCTATTCCTCGCCTCCATAATGGCTAACTAAGGGTAGAATCGATTACCATTCATCAATAAATCCTATTTCCACCCAAGAATCAAAACCCTAAGTGCTCAATTGTGCAAGTGTGTCAAGCTACCAGATTTTGGTTGTGTCACTATTTCCAAGTAAGTCAATTTTCAATGGTTTGCAATGTTAAATCTTGTCTACACCAATGTATAATGACTTTGATTTTCTTGACTTCAGCATGCCTTTGTGATGATTAATTGATATTGATACCCAATTGTAGTGGGTAAGTCAAATTGGGAAGTTTTAGTTGTTATTGTGTGTTGGTCGATCACAGAGGGTCGAATTTGTTGTTATGTGGTGAACTTTAGGTTACTTAATTTAGTTGAGTAAGAAATAGGGTAAGGCTTAAGTTATAGGAATATCTTATATTTGTACAAAAATGGAGGTTAAGTGCTAAATATTCGAAGTTGGGAAGAAGGTGACCGACATATTGCCCAAATGTAAGACTACGATAGGTTGTACAGACCGTGGAAGACATCATGGGTCGTGCAACTTGTCGTCGACCACACTTGAAATCAACCCAGCCATCAGTTAAAGTTCACGGGCAGTATCATAGACTGTGATGCACTCCACGGGACGTGAAGCCGTCTGTTAACATCCCTTGGTAAAATGGTCAAAGACTCCTTGTGCACACTGATCCTGTTTCAATTCCATGAGGGATTTCACGGTCCGTGGTTCATACCACGGCCCATGCAAGCTCTCGTAGAGTTACTTTTGTTTGTAATTTTTATTTTTATTTTGTCCTTAGATTGTGTTCGTCTTTTGATTATGTGGCCCTTCTCGATGATAGATTGGGTGATGGCATTCTTAAGGCAAGGCGTCACGATCATATTACACAGGGGAAGTCTGGGTACCCGATAGTGCGACCTGTGACTATGTTGATTACTAATGGGCTCTCTATTTCTCAGGTACAATGGGTCCCAGAAGAAAGAATGCTAACAAACCTTCCCCCGTCACAGCTTCGTAATCGAAAGGTAATGACGACTCCAAAGTGAGTGGGTATGAGGTGCAAATAAATGTTACACCAGAAGATCACTTGCCTTGGGCTACTAAATCACTGGCTATAAGAGCTATTCTCCAGGACTCTCCTGCTCATGCTGAAAAGGGAGGTAGTAGTTCTGATAACGGGGAAAACTCGAGAAGTCAGTCTGATGCTGCTGCTGGTAGCCAATCTACAGATGACTCGGGGGCAGTGCTGAATCTGAAAGCAGTTCTCAGGACGACATAAGTATCTCTCCACTTGTGGCTAATACAGAAGTTGAAATTGGAGTACGAGAGGAAGCAGTTAATAGAGAGGATGAGGAGGAAATCACTGATGATGATACCATGGTAATGTATGTGAATGCTCAGGAACCTAACCCTGCATTGAGACCACTGCTGATTGCCTATTATCGCTCCATGTGGACTGTTAACCGGTCTAAAGAGTTCTTCGACAATGGCATTGTGAACAAAACTGGAGGCTTCAAGAATCGAGCAATCATGCCTAAGACTTGGGTGGTGGTAGCTGATATCAAAGCATTCTCGGACATCTATAGGATATTTCAGCTCCATCAGTTTGACTGGATGGACAATGCACCTGGCGAATTATTTAGCCACCTGACCAGAGAATTTTATTCCTCTTATGCAGCTACATTGATGAATTTTGCTGCGGATACAGAGACCACAAAACGTGGACAAAAATATATGGCTTTTACATGTGGTCCACTCAACTCAATCATAGTTAGGGGCAAATCAATAGATACTTTTTAGGCTTCGATTAATAGAATGCTGTACGGCCCGAAATACTCTGCACCAGCTTCAGTTGGCCTTTTCGAGGGCAAACATCATGAGGTCACCAGTGATGCTACGATGGAAGATCAGACTTCTCGAGAAAGGGTTTTACGTTGGTTTGCGAAGCAGATTGCCATAGATAGGGAAAATGCAGTTTCAGTCACCACAACTCCAACACTCATCACTAAAGCTTCACTGTCTTTTCCAGCCAAGGTTTGGTGGGCTGTCGTCCGAGAACAATTGCGACCGACAGCTAATGATAACACTTTGTCACCTTTCCTGGCCTCGTTGTTAGCATGTCTTATGGTTGGTTACCCATTCAATGCGGCACGGATAATAGCAATCGAGATATGAGACAGGGCACTAAATGAGAGAGTTGCACTTTCTTTTTCCTGTCTGATAAGGAAATTATATCGAGGAGCGAACATTCATCTGAACAGCCTGGTTGACAGATGGGGTGAGGCGTTCAGACTAACCCAGGTTTCTAAAATCAAGGATGTCGTGAACTATCTCTTTGGCGCAAAGTCTTCTGCAATGACTTCTTTAGTTGTTGTTCCACATGTCCAAATTGATATCCCACATGCAGATAGAGGTCCAGAACAGGGAGAGTCATCACAGCCTTCCACAGAGGCACCACCACCTCCTGCTTCGGCCTCCCAGGCTCCAGGTACCTTTGTCACTATCCCTATACTTTTTCTTGAGAAATTGTTTGCAAATCAGCGCCAGACCAGGACATTGGTAGACCAGATTATGCTCCGGATGCCTCAGCTGATAGAGACGAAGGTGTTAGCCGTGAAAAAAGGGATCAAAGATGAGATGGGGATGGAGCTATCAGTTTTAAAAAACATAATGGATGGTTTAGAGAACCTTGTTCAGGATCGATTCTAGGCTGCCGGTTCAGCAGATACTGAAGAGTTCAAAGCCCAGTTGGCCGAGATGCGCACTCAAATTGCTAAGCTGGCTGAAAAGCCAGTACAGGGGACCACTCTGATCATGTCATAGTCGTTGAAACAAATGTTCAATCAGGCACCCTCCACTCAATCAATTGATGATCTTTGGGGAGAACCCCCCACGAATAAGCCCGGCAAGAGAAAACACAAAGCTAGAGAACTTAATGAGGAGACCCCTACTGACCCAGCCAGAGAGGCAAGAAGGCAAGAAAACAGAGTTCGTCGAGCATCAAAGAGGGAAGCTGGGGAATAGGTAGCCCTTGAACAACAACAACACGATGCAGCCTTAGTTGGAGATTCTGGTAGTGGAGCACCCACTTCGACTAGTGAAGACCAAACTGATCAGGTCCCAAGTTCTGATAGTGCACCCAATGATAAGGGTGCCAATGCTGATCCGAGAACCGACGCCTAGAGCGTTGTAGGTATGAGCCCTCCTCATAGCCTGTGTGTTTTATTTTTCTGTATCAACTTTGAGGGCAAAGTCCTTTTTATTTGGGGAGGGGTTGGTGAGCAACATGCTATAGCTATTAGAAAAATGGAGGTAATATCTGTGTATTACTATTTTGGGTGTTTTGTGTGTTGAGTTGTGCAGTAGCTAATCTATGAAAATTGAGAAACTGAATCTGAGTTTGACTATTAGGATCTTTAGATGACATCTTAGATATTGATATGTTGAACATGGCTAATCTGAGCAATTAATTGGTGAACCAAGAAACTAAAAAAAATGCAATCATGTGTAGTGTGTGTGTAAGTTTTGATTGAAGTCTAACACTAGGAGCAGAAACTAGAACTTGCCTAAGTAGTCTTGCTTAAATCTGAGAATAACCGGATAGGAAAGGATCAGTAGGCCATTTTTGTTAAACCAGTAAAAATCCAAAAAAAAAATAACTGAATGAAAAGTTTATCACTTGAACCCAATTTGGCCTTAAATCAGTCTTAGTTCTTACCCAACATATATCACATCCTTGGTTCTCCGAAGGTACGATATCTCAACTTAGGCCAAAAGCCTAAGTTGTGGGTGATTGCAATCCGAACAAAATAAAAAAAAGGAAAAGAAGGTTCAACCAGTGAGCTAAGTGCATATCAAAATTGCACATATAAAAAAAATAGAAAAAGAAGAAAATAAAATAATAGCTACTGGGTCGGACTGAAATAAGAAAAAGAGGGAATCACTCAGAAAAGAGTATGTGAAAACGAAACTTTGGAAAACCAAGGGATTAGTCACTCACGAAACCAAATATCCATTCCCTAGCCCCAAGCCTATGTTACACGACAATAAAGTTCTACAATGATCCTATTCCGGGTTTTTGAAAGATAAAGCGTAGAAAGCAAGGGCAAGCTTATGGGAGTTTGTTGTTAGTGTTAGAACTTCATTGAGAGAGTGAGCGTAGTACTCAGTCCCTACCATTATGAGCGAGGGACTTCGTTGGTGCGAGGACACAGTGGTTGCATTTGAAAGTAGATTGTGTGAGCTGATAATTCGCAAATATAAGCATGATCGATTGTGAGTAATGAGATGTCATGTATTGATCCTTAAATGTTAGATTCAGAGGTTTGGGATACAAATTGTGTGTGAAATAGCTGCTGCATAGTGTCAAAGGTTGTAGATAATTTGAGGGGTGGTTGTACTAATGTTTCATCACTTGAGGACAAGTAATAGTTCTAAGTTGAGGGTGTTGATGTTCCGCGAAATGTTGGTACATTTGATGCTTGAAAACTAAGGATTAATACTAGAATCAAGTGTATTTATGTGGATATAATGTGTTTGGTAGTGTTTGTACAGGTGAAACAAATGGAAGTGAAAGAAGATGGCAAACATGAAAAATTAGTGAAATTGCAAGTACATACAACGGGCGATCTTACGGGCTGTGGTCATCACTACGGACCGTGGTGCAGGCCGAGGTAATGAACCAGTGGAGGGGCAAAGAAGTTACAAATTGATCGTGGCCAAGTTAAGAGCACGGGCACCTATACGAGCCGTGGTCGTCATCACGATCCGTGAAGTTGATCATGAAGTGGATCTAGTGTTTAAAGTGATGAAAGTTGGAATGCAGTCTAGCCCAAGTGAAGACCATGGAAACCCTCACGGATTGTGGTCCTCATTACGGTCCGTCTTGGTGATCGTGAAGAGTTTCCAGGGTCAGGTGTTGAAGACCCAACTTTGGAGAGTTTCAAAGGAAAGACCACGGAGGGCTTCACGGGCCGTGAAGCCCTTGACGGGTTGTGGAAGTGGCCGTGGAAGGGCCCGACAGTTCAGTCCTAGTTCGATTATGACTCATTTTAAACAGTCCATTTTGAATTACTTTAGGTCATTTTTTGGATAGAATTTCTATTATCTGATGTTTGATGACGAACAAGAGGGTATTACTCGTAGCTTTCGATATTTGGATTTTTGATTATTGTTATCAGTTGGAAATTTGGATTTAGACTATCAGATTATCAAAGTGGTTGTTGATTTGCTAATTATTTTCGTAAATCTTTCTCAATATGTTTTCATCCTTAATTACTGATTGTTTACTTCGTGAAAGTATGAGTGGCTAAATACCACGGCTGGGGTTGTGGGATCTATGACGATATTCTAGTTACGATTCCGAAAAATGAGTAAAACGCAGTATGTGTGTACAACCTCTAGTTTTTAGATTTCAATATAATTTTAGTATAGTGAGTGCACGCATTAGACGAGCATGTATCTGGTCTTTTTTTGAGAGAAAAATACCAGTTAGTAAAAAGTTGAATTACGTTAATAAATTGGAGTTAAAGCTTGAGTTTGAGAGGAAAAATCTTTAACACCATATCATTTCAAGCGAGGTTCAATTTTAGTAACACTCTAAGGTCGAGAGAACGTGAGTGATCATTATCTGATTAGGCTGAGAAGCGTTAGATAAATTTAACTCGCAAAGTTTCTATAAACATTGATTTACCTGACACTCAAATCACGTGAGAACACTAGAACTAATGTTATGGTGAACACAATCCTGGTGCCTGGATTTTGTTTGCAAGTTTTGGTAATTATAACAATTCAACCATACCGAATTTACTTTTCGTTGTTATTTGTCTAGGAGATAATAACAACATTCGAATAAACATGACACTGAAACCTTATATGTAAAGAAATTCTCTGTGAGATCGACCTCAACTTTAGTTGATTTCTATAAATTGACATCGACCGTTTACACTTCTTATTTGAAGTGTGAGTTTGGACGTATCATTATGTCATATTGAATTAGATGCATTGATTGTGCCTATGACCATGTTGTTATCTCCTATGCTTATAGTCTATGTCTTATGATGATGTATTTTATGCTTATGACTTATGTTATTGTCCCTTATGCTTATGGTATATGTCTTATGTTGACTAATGCTCTTTATGTGTTCATGTTGAGGATTTTTACTAGCTATCATATTTAGTACATTATTTTACTAACGCATACTTTTGCCTACATTCTTATAAAATGTAGGGTTCGGCGATTTTGGCTTCCATCCTCGTGGCTAGGTGCATAGTAGATTAAGAAGAGAAGTCCAGGGAGTCCTCATAGCATTCGAGGGCTTGACCACTATGTCCTTTATATTTCATTTTTCTATTTAGAGATATTGTATGGGATGTGGCCCGAGAGTTATTCAAAAGTTGTTATAGATGGTTTGAGACAAATGTTAAAGATTTCTACTTCATTTTATAAATGACTTCGATTGTATGGAAAATACTTTAAATTTTTGCACTTTTCTATTATCTTATGTTTTGATATGCTAAGTGTCTTGTATGAGACCCTTCGGGGTCAAGTACGCCATGTTACATCTAGGGTGTACCCCTGGGTCGTGACAAACTTGCTATTAGAGAACAAGGTTTAGAATTGTTCTAGGATTGTCTAAAACCACATCTAGTAGAGTCTTGTTCATAAATGTGAAGCGCACCACATTTATGAATAGGAGGCTATTGGATGTCTAGAAAACTTCACTTCTTCATTCTTTAAGTTGTGCCATAGAGTTCAACTCTATAAGGTCTTTCTCCTTATCCGATGGTCTTCGAGATATGACTACTCGAAGGGCTTATGCTACAAGGAGAGAGGGAGAAAATGTTGGTTGGGATGCCAACTATGCCTATGTGAATAGATAGAACTTGATGTGCTAGGATTAGATGTCATCCTTAGGATGGATTGGTAGTATTATTTTATGCTCCTATGTGACTGTAGAACCCGTATAGTCAAATTGTTTGTTCCCGAATGAGCCTATCCGAGAGTGCAAGGGGGGAAATTCTATGTCATATGTTTGGATTATGTTTTGCCTTAAAGATGACTTTGAGGGTTGTATGTACCACCTAGTTGGGTGAGGGAGAAGAATTCAAGTGTTGACCAACTTCAAAGAGATAGTTATCCTTTAAGATTGATCTTAAGTATGGTCAGTTTGAGTAGGGTGTTTAGATAATACATAGATATCATTGGTTAGTAGATCCCACCAAAGGTGATGATATGGGTTGAAATGGTTTAGAATTGTCTTAATTCGACCTTTGTAGAATGGAAAGAGACATGAGGGTAGATGTTTTGCCGGTAGAGAGGGTTGCTTTAGTTGTGGTGAGAGTGGCCACAAGATGAGTGATTGTCCAAAGGCGAAGGCTATGAGAATAGAGGATAAGCAAGTTCCTCCTAATGGTTCCGGTATGTGTTTTATGCTTTAGTAGATCCCAGTATTTATTGTATTTTGTGACTTGATATGCTAGACTTTGATGTTGTCTTGAGTATGAGTGGGCGACATTATTTTCATGTGTTGTTGATGGTAGAACCCTACTTGGTCATTTTGAGTTTTGGGGTATGTTTATAGATGTGATAAATAGGGTGTTTTTAAAAATGCTTAGATGTGGTGAATGAATATACTCCTCTAAAAATGGTAGAAGTGTAATTCACCATGGTTTAGAATCATCTTGGGTGATAGATGTGAAAACTTAGTGATGACTTGTTCCGGCCTTAGAATTGAAAGAAATGGTGCTTAGAGAGGATGTATAGGCTTACTCCCAAGGGGGAGATGATGTTCTTAGATATCAAGGTCGTGAAGTTTTCTAGATGTTCATTATTTGGGTTGGCTTGAAAGTCCCACCTTGAGAGATGTATTGAGTTTGGGAAGTTTAGTCCCAGTTTGTAGGCTCATATGAGATCTTGAGTGGGGTTGGTAATGTTGCTTGTGTACTAGAGTTGCTTAATGAGGGGTACCGGTGTATCCGGTTTTCCATGTCTCTAAGTTAAAGAAGTGTGTTGTAGATTCGACATTCATAAATTCCTTAAGAAGAGTTGGGAGTTGAGGAGAATTTCTCTAATTTATAAATACCGGTAGGGATCTTAGACCGGCAAGTTAAGAGATAAAAGAGCAAGGAAGTTGTCTCCGTGAAAGTGTTAAGGAATGGTCTTCTAGTGAGGGTTTTAGGAGAGAGTGCTACTAGGGAGGCCAAGGGCCAATGAGATGTCCCGATGCCCTCATAATTTTTCCTTTTATTCCCCCTTTAGTTGTGAGATGATAAGTTCCTCTTAGTTGTAATATGTTTTGGAGTCATGTGTGTTTTGGATGTTCCCGTGATTCCCTTATGTGGTGCATGTTCATGAGAACTTGTGTTTGAAAGAAAATGAAGTTGCATGATTAAATTTTCCATATTTTGTTGTGCACTTAGTATGAGTTGCATATTTGACTTCATGAGTTGAATAGATGAGCATGCCTTAGTTCGGAGTTGAGAAATTCCTCCTTGACTAAATGCTTTTGAGAGTAAATTGCATATGAGCTCCATGAGAGTGTCTTGAACATGTTTTAGTTGGGAGATGGTAGTTCCTCCTTGAATATGAGTAGATGGAGAATTTCATGCATTTTGGGTTTTTAGATATAGTTCCTACTCCCTTGTGTTGATTGAGTATGTTTAGTTTGGAATTGAAGTTTTCCTCCTTTGTTCATGTGCCTTTAGATGTGTTGCATGCATGATGGGTTGCTAGTATAGAGTTGTGACCTTACGAAGTGCCTATAGTGTCAGTCGAGGATGAATGTTCCCAAGGGGGAGATATTGTAACACCTGGGAACTAGTAGCCTCAACTAGAGCCTTACGTAAGGGTTCTAGAGCTTTACGTGAGGGTTAGAGTTGTAGAAATGACCTCCCATATTTAGAGTGAAGGGTTTAGGGGTTAAACGTCAAGGTACGACTCCCCAAGGACCAACCAAGGGTCTTTGAGGAAGACCCTAGAAAAATCACCCAAAAATCTGCCAAAATAGTCCACCCAGGAAAGGGAACCACGGCCAGTAGATGGACCCATGCCTCGTGGGTGAGGGGTCATGGGTCAAGACCCCAAAATAGGCTGCAGACCACCACCCACAGAGGACCAGCATGGCCCGTGGGTCCACTCACGCCCCGTTGGTCGGGGTCTAGTGCAAACAAAACAAATTATCCACAAGTCAAAATAAAGAAAGACAGAGAGGGAGGTAAAGAAAGGATCATGTCTACATAGTCACTCCATCTGTCCGGGCATCAGTGCCCGGTGCATCAATCTGGAATTGGGCATCAGTGCCCGGAGTAACCTCAGAAGGAACAGTAGCTGCACTAGGATCAGCCAAGGGTGTATCCGCCAAAGAAGCTTGCACAATTGGATCTACCATGGCCTCCTCTATGTTAGTGAGGCCCTCATATCAAGCTTCCTCAGCCGCCTCAAGCATCTCCTCATCCGTCTCCGCCTCGGACTCTGGATCAGCTGCCTCCTCAACTCTAACCTCATCTCCGGTGGTAGTCAGAGGCATATCAGGTGCATCGGGGATCTCCACCGTACCGAAGATCATGGACATGTCGGTGGACTTCAGCTGATCCACATCACTCCTCAACAAAGTAATAGCTTTCTTTAAGACCGTCACCTCCTTGGTGGCCTCTGTCCACGCTCACACACCGCTATCCTAGCCTCGAGGGCGTCAACGGTAGTGCTCAAGGGTGTTACAGCATCAGCCAGGGTAGTCTGAATCATTCCTGAAATAGAGGCCTCGAGTCAGGCAGCCTGACGATCC
This sequence comes from Solanum chiquidenum, assembly GCA_029582725.1. Classification (NCBI taxonomy): domain Eukaryota; kingdom Viridiplantae; phylum Streptophyta; class Magnoliopsida; order Solanales; family Solanaceae; genus Solanum; species Solanum chiquidenum. Next base: position 67,543 of record JAJOOS010005633.1, read on the forward strand.
GTAGAATGGGCAAGCTACCCCATCTGGAGTAATGAAGCCTGAGTGATCGGGACTTGGGAGACAGCAGCAACAGAAGGTCTAGGAGGCAGTGTAGCAGTAGCAGAACTAGGGATATCAGAAGGTACAGCACAACAAGTACATGAAGGCCCAGGTGCCGGAGTAGGCAAAGATGCCTCTACAGGTAATGAGTCTGTGTATACAGCCGAGGGAGAGTCCACCAGGGCTGCCTTTTTCTTCTTCTCCACCTCATCCTTCAAATATTTTGTCTCGATCCTCCAGATATCAGTAGACGATGTAGGAATTACTTCCACATCATTCTTTGCATCTCTAGGGACCCGAGCTCGTCTGCATAGCTCAGTGATCAATACCGGAAAGGGGAGTGAGGTCTGGCGCTGCTTGGCCCTCATGACCATCTCATGTGTTATAATCATCCCCAGATTAAGCCTCGTCTCATCAATGATGCAACCCTAACAGGCTGCCTTGACATGCCGGAGAATCAACTCGTTCTGGGATGGCATAATAGTAGTGCTTATGAAGTAAAACTAGAACCTTGCAGCTATGTTTAGATCCTTCTTCTCGATAGGTGCTCCAACTTCAAGCCATTTGGAGGCACCGTCTGATATGAGAGGAGCTACCAACTTCTTCATATTTTCTAATGTGGTAGTCCGGATCACGTGTTGTCATTCGTCATAAATTTCATCAGGACAATCCAGGACAACATTGATAGCCTCACTATCACACTTTATCTTCTTCCCCCGAACCACTACATAATCAGCTGGTGTAAATGCAGTTGCTTGCTTATTTTGATGAGGTATCAAGGTTCCATAAGAAGTATAGAACTCCCAGACCCAATTAGGAATGTAAGGGTCACAGGGCTTGGTGAAGATGTGGAATTTATGAGCCTTCAGACAACTCCTAATCTCTGGGTACCTGTCAAGGACCCTATCCGTTGACAGACGCTTCTCATCAATAATCATCCTCAGCCCCTCAGTCTTTAATCTATTCATAGACTTTGGGGGAGGACCCTATACAGGAGGTGATAGGACTACAGCCTGCGCTGGAACTGGAGGAAAAGAAGTGGTGGGATGAGGAGTTCTGATCCTAGACGGATCATTCATCTTTTTTTACCGCAGCTCTGCCCTCTGTGCTTCTACAAGTTCATCATCATCAGAAGCTACAATATGGGGCTCTTGGTTCTCACCCTCACTTTCAGAAGTAGTGAGGTAAGTGTCATAGATGCCGTCACTATCAGAGCTGGCCTCCGGTGATGCAAGTGCCTTGCCTTTACCCTTGCCATTCCCACCAATTATGGGAAGTTTAGCGGCCTTACCCCTGGATGCAGTTGCATCCTCTTTGAGTGCAATCCCATTTCCTTTCCTTCGGGGTGGCATGTTTTTTCCTACAATATTTTGTCTAGCCATATCTGCAAAACATTTGGAAAAAATTAGAAACAATTCAATTAAAATCACAGAAAACAGTTTCAGACAGACTCGTCGAACCCGTCGGCAAGTCGCCGAATCACTTTGGCGAGCCAGATCAGGCTCGCCGAAAAGATTGCCTTTAAAATTTTGGCAAGTCGGCGATGGGAAAGTCCTATTGGCGAATCTTCGATAGCATTCGGCGAGCAAGGGTTAGCCCGCCGAAAGTTACAGTGCAAAAAGTGTTCAGGGGTGCAGACAAAAGGCGATCAACAAGACCTTCGGCAAGTCGTCGAGTGCCTTCAGCGACCTCAAGCTTCTCACCGAAAGTTACAGAACCAAACATCAAGTAAAGCATGAAATTAAAGGTGAGATGGGGACCTTCGGTGAACCGCCAAGTGGTTCGGCGAGCTCAACCTAGCTCGCTAAACGACCCAACGTGCCTACTTTCAACCCAACTTCTCAAATTCGACCCCGCAACCCCCGAAAACAAAATCAAAGCATGCAAAACTCAAATTAAATCAAGACCCATCAAACCCATTACCCCAGGATACTCAGACTTCTCTCGATTTAGCCAAATTAGGCCATTTGACATTTTTTCCCCTTAAGAATGATATCACCCGCTCTATCATTGGGCAAATTACGTAATTTGGTACAACTATGGGTTACTTAGACTTCACCCGACTAGACCCAACAATCATGCAAGCACAACCCCATAAGAATTAATCAATTTTAAGGCATAACACTATGCGATTTCAACATTAAAATCAATACGGGCAAGGCATTCGAATTAGAGCAAACATTTAAACATTCTAACCCTATCAGAGAGGCCCAACACACTTCAACAAGATAATATTATTGCAATTGAGTACAAAATTCTAAAAATATAAAGTCAGGATTCAGAAAATCAACATTTAATGCCGATTGATCAAGACTGAAATGCTACGCGGCAAAGTAATTGTAACACCCCAACTTTTCGAAACGTATAAATTGACTCATATCTTCGTGGAAAGACCAGGAAGGTGGGTAATAAATTAAAAATGATGTGTTATGTGATATTTTAAGTGCTCAAGTGTTGTATCTCAAGTTTTGAAGTTAGGTAAGTGGCAAAATAAAAGTTGGCAAAGGTTACCGTAAATTCCATTTTAAAGATTTGTCTGAAATTTGGGTCAAATGTATCGGACGTTTTCTCCCAATCTATTAAGAGTTATGGTTCCCACGAACTATAGAATCGAAGGTCTACGAGTCTACTTTCCAACGCATCAAACCGTTAATTCATACGACATTAGAACAGAGAGATATTTGCATTTTCGTGGGACTGCACAAGCAGGCACGTGAGGTGGGGCCCTAAGTCGGTGGAATGTTACATATATCTTCTTCTTCGACCTTTGTATTCATTTTAAAGCTAAAAACCAGAGAAATTAGAGAAACCCATTTCTAGGATCAAGTGAAGTATAGATTTTCTCGACTTAAGTCCTTGACGAAAGTTGTTCTACGCGTTGGGCTCATCATCGTGGTATAATTTGTTTTATCAATTGCGTAGCATATCACACTTTAGTGTTGGGACAGAAAGGGTTTGAACATATTTGAAGGTTTTGAGGCGTATTACGAACCTAAGATCGAGGTAAGACCCTTCTTTCATCGACTTTAGCTTTTATAAGCAACAAACATCAATTTGCGACGGAAATACATATCTTTTATCATATTGTCTTGGTATCTTTTATTTTGTGTGTTGATTATGGTCCTACCTTGTTGTAGTATCGAGGGAGTTATGAGT
>JAJOOS010005634.1:0-81144 GCA_029582725.1 Solanum chiquidenum
ATTATGCTTATCGCTTATGGTCATTTTATTTGCTTCCGCGACCAAGGATGTGTTATGATACGCTATGAGGCTTGTTTGGGGTTCCTTCGGGTTCCCCATTCGCCGGTCACGTCTAGGCCCTAGGCTTGGGTCGTGACAGTATGCTTGTGCTATTCCTTGTAATTCTAACATATCTTCGTTGCTAGACTCGTCATGTGAGGTTGTAGTATCTAATAATTCCATTTTTGATTCCGTATCAGTTTTGAGACTTAATAAGTCTTCTTGGAGACTTCTTTTTTATTTTTTGTTTGGAGTAGTTAGAATCCCTCCGTGGTGATGAAATTGAAATTAACTTATCATTGCAGATTGCTGGGGCCCATCCTTTAATTTTAATTATTTTGCTTAAGTATTTGATCCTCTCAAATTTGTGAATGTCGAAGGACCAACTAATAATATAAGAGATCCTTTTGGAAATAAAGAACTTGCATAATTTAATATTTTCTGATAAGGTAGATATATTCCTTTCTACATGAAATTTTTCAAGTTGGGTGTGATGTTGACTTGATAATACCTATTTATTTCCTCCGAACTGACTCCACCATTCGTAAAACCATTCGAGAATTACTGCATTCTTCATTTCTTCTGAATATTTTATAAACCAAGTGTGAGTATTGGTTCTAACAAAAATAAAGTTATACCAAGCATCTTTATAGTCATACCAATTATATGTCTGGGGTCGATGAGGTTTTCATAAGTGAATAAAGATATGTAGTTGATCTACAAACCATTCAACGGGGCTCAAAATTCTTTTGATCGTGAATTTTGAATATTGTATAATTATTTTCCTCAAATATAAGCTCAATTTCTACCGAATCGATATCCGTTAAGATAAACTCATAATACCTCCGGGTCTTGAGGGGATCTTCCGTCTCCATATAATTTTGGTTGGTGTAGCAGAACTTTAGTAAGTCCTGAATTCCATAATTTCCACATTTTTTATCAAGTGCAGTAATTGGCAGTACCTGTGACACACTATTAACTCAAATTACTTTTTATTTGGAGTAATTCTTTCCTTTTGCTTTTGAGAAGTGGCAACGAGATCCGCTTGTGGGTATATCTTTGCGGTTTCCATCTTGTAACTATCTTTTGTGTAGATTAAAATACTTTTATTGATCGAGGAGGATGAATCTTCTTGAAAAAGTAAATGAAGTTATTGTAGCTTGGTTGAGCTGGTTATAGGTTCTTTTAATGGTGAAGGTATGGTATATTATGGTAGAAGGGAATACATGTATATATCTTGTGATTTTCTTTGATCTTTTTCATAAAATATTCTTTTAATTTTTTCTTCTGGTTTGAACGTCGGCAATGGGGGCCTCAAAGGTCTTATTCCTGCTCTCATTATTTCCTTGAAAAATTCTTTTGTTAATTTTTTTGGGAGATTTCCTCCCTTTGTTTGAAAATCAAATCTGGATAATAAAATTTTCCATCTAGAAAATACATAATTTTTATGAAAAATATATTGAGCTGTCTTACCGTTATTGTTTACATTATTTTGAAACTAAGTAACGCCTAGTGCTATAACAAATAAGGCTAAGAAAAATCTAGGAGGAGGAGAAGGTTTATTAATTTTTATTGTAAGTTTTTTTGGTGTGAAAATAAATTTATTTTAAAAATATTTTTAACCCTTGTGGAATTACTCTCACCTTTTGCCATACTGTTTAGGTAGGGGAATATAAGACTTTTTCCTAGCACACTGGTATGGATGCCATCTAATTGAGAAGTATAAGGCTTTATTTGGGTGATGAAAGAAATACCTAATATAATTTCTTCCTTCATTCATGTCTTTGGTTATCATGAAATCATTCATGAAACCAATTCCATCATTGCATATGTGAGCCTTCCGGAGTTTGTAATTTATTTCAAACTTTTCCCTTGTTGTGGAGAATAATCGATTAGTGCCTTTATCTAGATACTTATTATGAATTAATCCCTCAATAATGCAATTTTGATCTGCGCCTGTATCAAATAATGCAATTTTGTAAATTACATAATTTTTATTTTAACTAATGTGATAGGTATGTGATAGCTTTGCAGTCGTACGATCGTAATTGCATTAATTCCTAATTTAGATAGAGGTTCTTTTGATGTTTCTCTAGGTTCAGATTTATATATTTCTGGTTCTTGATTAGGTGGTAGATCATTTAATATTTCATTAGTAATTTTTTCAATTTCTAGGGTGTTAAGTCTCTACTTAATATCATTTATTTCATCTTTTATTTGTAATAATTCTGTCTGAATACATTGTAAAGTTTTTTCAGATTTAATTGGTTGTTTAAAATTATTTTAAACAGTTGTCATATCAAAGGGTTTAATAGTTCTACGATAAGATTGTTTATCAAGAACTAAATCCCTTAAGGCAATTAAGTATGTTTTCTTAAAATCAAGGTCTTTAATATGATCTATAATATCAAAAAATGTTTCTTTATTACTACTAGTGATGACATTTATGGAATGATTTTTACAGGTGCAAATTTCACTGCCGCATTAACAAGGGTCAGATGACTTACTATTATCAGAACTATAGGCTATATTTAGCTGATCGTCATCGCTAAGATTTTCATCGGATGAGGAGTTGTTTTTTATTTTATTCTAGAATAGAATATAACTTACTCTTGACTTCTTCTTCTAATTCTAACCTATTAATTTTATCTTTCTTTTTATTAGTGGCTGGGCAATCTTTGACTCAATGTCCTATGTTTCAACAACCCCAACATTTGTCAGTGTTGTTTGTTTTGAATCTATTTTTACTAGGGTCATGGTTAGATTTTTTGAACCTCCTTTTGTAATGACATGTCTTTCAGATTTTTGGTCATTCTTATGGTTCCTTTTAATTCTTTTAGAGACCTCTTTTGACAGAGCGGATAGTTTAATATAACTAAAGTCTTCGCATAATTTTCCTAGTTCATTTTGTGATATTTACTATCCTACTTTAGTTGATTTTTAAGTTTCATATTTGTACATAATTTTAATCCAGTAATATTTATAAAACTTATGAGGTCATATGTTAGTTGATTATAAGGAATTTTTCCTTCAAACCTTTCTTTTAATTTTATCCGAACCTTTTCAGCAAATAGAATTGGTAAACCACCAATAAATTTTTGTTTCCAATAGTCATGATTGCAGTCTTTTCGAATCATACCCTTGTTCATGAAAACATATTTGTACCACCTAAAATCATCTAACTTTGGACAAGATAGATTCAATAATATTTCTAAACTTCTATCTTGACAGAATTGAGGTTCACCAATAAAATGTTTAGTTATGCTATAAATTAAGTTGGCAGTGACATCTTCCAAAATTTTATTCTCTATAGTTTGTCCTCCAGACTCAGTTTTAATTATAAGGATAATAGTAGTGGCATCCACTACCTTTTGCCTATTATCTTCGGTGAGGTAGTTGTCTCACCAATTCTTTAATGTGCTAGTAAATCCGACAGTAATTAAAGTAGCAACTTGTTTATCAGATAAATTTTTCATTTTATATGTCGTAATAGCCATACTCATTTCATGTAATTTATATATATTTGATGTTCCCCGAGTACATCAATATTCCATTACGCAATTTCACTTCCAGAGTGTGAAGTATGAAATAGAAATTCATTTTCTTCATACTGCATATCTGTAAAGGAAGGTCACTTGTAATAATTCGTTTTGGTGGTATAATAAGAACCTAATTTATTAATTTCATTATCACTATCTTTGGACAAAGTATTTATGGCGTTGAATTTTAACTTTTCATTAATTATTCCTATAGGTTCATACACAATTTCAAGCTTTTCTTGAAAGTTAGGAAATTTATCTTTGAAAAATTCGGGTAATTTAAATATTGGATAAGTTTCAAAATTCTTATTTTTACCCTTGTAAGAAGAGCCTGGTTTATCCTTAATATCTGATTTATTATCATCTATTAAGATTTGATTAGAGACAACGTAGAGTAGTTGATTTGTATAATTATTTTGTTGCAGTATTTTATTTATATCCTTATTTGTGGGATCATTTTTTTTGTCTATTATATCCATCTTGAAGGGTGAGGCAGTAATTACTTTACCCTCTATTGGTAAAGTAATTTCTTCAAATGGGGGAATTGTAGACTCAACTACTTTATTGTTTGTTGTATACCATTTATTAACAAGCATATTTAACGACTCGTTTTGGTCGTCTAATTTTCCTATACATTTAATGAATCTAAAAAATTCTATGTTACATTTTAATCTTTTCATATAATTGAACCATTGATCTCTAAAGGCAAATCTTTCTGATAAAGAATATATTTGTATATACCATTGTTTTTTGATGGAATATTCTGGACTAGTGCAAAATTTATTTAAATATTTAATATCTGGTTCAAAAGGTTCATCTAATCTGATCATGCATGATGAGTCTTTTACTCCTTGATTTTTACTAGCAGTGGTACTTGTAGATTTTATGGGTTTAGAATTTCTAAGTTCATATTCTACTTTAGGAATTGTTTCTGAGAAATCTTCCCCCTTTAATTTTTTATCTATCTCTTCTAAGGATATTTCATCTTCCTCTTTGTTTATGGAGAAAGAAGGTCTAGAAAATGACATTCTTCTACTAGAAGAGACTTGACTACAAGATTGAGATCTTATAAATTTTAAATATATTGATCCATTTGGAAATTGAATTACTAGGTTAATGATTGAATTTTATTCTTCAATTTCTGGCTCCGTTATGAAGTCGAAATCCAATCATCTTTTGTCAATACGTCATTCCATTTTATCATCTCTGGGACAAAGGAGTTATGATGGTTATGATTTGCTTCCATGAGCATGGTAACTCCTTTAATACTTATCATTTTGGCCTTAGGGGCTAAGGTAGTTTACATTAATCTATAATATACGCTATATATTATGGCTATTTTTATGGTATTAGCCTTACTATTTATATTTTTAGTTTTATCATTTAATGTTAATGTGTCTATTACATTTTGATCATTAATATCTATTGAATAATTAGGATAACATTTAAAGTATACCGAGCCATATGCAAGGTTACTTTGTAGTACTGCTAATAATGAATCATCAAATTTTAGTAACCTATTGTCTCTTAAGAGAAGACATATGGGTACATCTAAACCCAATCTATATAATAGTTTGACTGCTACTTGGACAAGTCCTATATGAAGAACTTTATGATTTTTCTTATTCCTATTTATATTGTTAGCTACTAACAATTTAATAGACTCAATATTTTTATTAGTGGCAATAGTAGACTCAAAAGTCTTAATATTATAATTTTTAATGAAATCAAAGTGTCCTGTTTTATAAACCTTTTTAATGTGTTCTTTTGGAATATTCCAATTTTGTAGATCACTTTCAATTTTTGTATTTTTTTTAGAGGTGGCAGAGATGTTAATACTATTTAAAATATTTTTATGCAGAGGTGAATTCACTTTCTCTAGTGGGGAGAAGAACACTATCCTTGGGCTTAAATGTCTACCTTTAAGGTTACTTCCGAAATAATAAATTATTTGTGTAGTAATTATTGTTACCTTTTTAATAGACTTCTATGATTTTATTCCTCTAGGCTTGGCGACAGGAACACCCTATGAGTCCGGCTCTACGACACACACAGTCTGAGCTAATCCAACGGAAAAGTATGGGCTTGCCAACGTCTAAATATTAACCGGTTACCCAACTTTAAGGAATAAAACTAAGAACATAAGTGGAAGAAGAACAACAACTACCACACTCCAAACTTATTATACCGACCGCAACCTAAGTTTCGACGATGTCCACCCAAGGACAACGTAGGGACTTAGCTGCTCCTACTCATACCCTTTCCATCCAACTTGACTCTAATATCAATAGAGGGGACGGACCGAGTTTCGTAATGGAATCCTAAATAAATTTGGGTAGAGTAACGGAAGGGAGCAAGAACAAGAAAAAATTTAAAACAAAACTTTTAAGAAAAAGAACAAAGTTGAAGGAAACAAAACTTAAATATAAAACATTTAATAAAATAATAGTAGAAGAAAAGTATACTTACAAAATCATTTTATTGATTTAGGGAAAGGAGAGAGAACATGGATGGGAGAAATGGAAAAGTGGGGAAAATGGGAGAAAAGTGTAGAGAGGTTTCAAAGTCGTAAGATTTTTGAATGCCCTCTACTGATACAAGTTGAAAACCTTAAATAGGTTTTAAAAGTGCTGACTAATCTAACTTATTATGATATCTATTTTACATGTGTGAATACACTAATACACACTATTATTTTTACACGTAACTACTAACTATTACACATAATTGATGATAATTATACGTGGCGGGTAATATATGCCACGTAGCTAGAACCACGTACACATAGCTTTTGTTGAATTTGCTGCATGTCTATCTTCTTTGAAGATGAATTTTCTGAAAATTCATCTTAAAATATGTATCTTGTTGTTTGGTCCTTTGTCACCATATGCTTGCAGTTTCCTATGTTGAATCATAAAGTAGTCTGGAAACTTGTTGTTTTTGCACCATTGATTTGTATGGCATGACTTTTTATGTGGGTTCACTTCTTGATATTTCCTTATCATTGAAGTGTGTTGGCACTTCCTTTTAATTAAGGAGGTATGCTTGTGCTATTCCTTGTAGATCTAACATATATCTGTTGTTAGATTTGTCATGTGAGGCTGGAGTATCTAATAATTTCATTTTTGATTCTGTATCAGTTTTGAGACTTAATAAGGCTTCTTCGAGCCTTTTTTTTAATTTTTCTTTGGAGTGGTTAGAATCCCTCCGAGGTGATGAACTTGAAATTAACTTATCATTTGGACTATTGGCGCCCAACCTTTAATTTTAAATGTTTTGCTTAAGTATTTGATCCTCTCAAATTTGTGAATGTCAAAGGACCAAATAATAATATAAGAGATCTTTCTGGCAATAAAGAACTTGCATAATTTAATATTTTCTGATAAGGTAGATATATTCTTTTCTACCTAAATTTTTTCAAAATGTGTTTGATGTTGAGTTGATAATACCTGTTTATTTCCTCCGAACTGACTCCACCATTCGTAAAACCATCGGGGAATTACTGCATTCTTCATTTCTTCTGAATATTTATAAACCAAGTGTGGGTATTGGGTCTAACAAAAATAAAGTTATACCAAGCTGCTTTATAATCATATCAATTATATGTTTGGGGTCGATAATCTTTTGATAAGTGAATAGGAGTATGTAGATGATATTCAAACCATTCAAAGGGGCTCAAAATTATTTTGATCATGAACTTTGAATATTGTATACTATATGGATTAGTTTCCTCAAATATATGCTCAATTTCTACCGAATCGATATCTGTTAAGATAAACTCATAATGCCTTCGGGTCTTGAGGGGATCTTCCGTCTCCACATAATTTTTGTTGGTGTAGCAGGGCTTTAGTAAGTCCTGAATTCCATAATTTCCACATTTTTTTATCAAGTGCAGTAATTGGCAGTACCTGTGACACTGTTAACTCAAATTGCTATTTGTTATGAGTAATTCTTTCCTTTTCCTTTTGAGAAGTGGCAACGAGATTCTCTTGTGGGTATATATCTCTGTGGTTTCCATCTTGTAACTATTTTTTGTTTGGATTAAAATATTTTTATTGATCGAGGATGATGAATCTTCACGGAAAACTAAATGAAGTGGTTGTAGTTTGGTTGAGTTGGTTATAGGTACTTTTAATGGTGAAGGTATGGTATATTTTGGTAGAAGGGAATACATGTATATATCTTGTGATTTTGTTTGATCTTCTTCGTAAAATGGTCTTTTCAAATTTTCTTCTGGTTTGAACGTCGGGAATGGGGGCCTCAAAGGTCTTATTCGTAGTCTCATTATTTCCTTGAAAAATTCTTTTGTTAAATTTTTTGGGAGATTTTCTCCCTTTATTTGAAAATCAAAGCTAGATAATAAAATTTTCCATCTAGAAAATATATAATTTTTATGAAAAATATATTGAGTTGTGTTGCAGTGATTGTTTAAATTATTTTGCAACTACGTAACTCCTAGTGCTATAATAAATAAGGCTAAGAAAAATCTAGGAGGAGGAGAAGGTTTAATAATTTTTATTGTATAATTTGCTTGGTGTGAAAGTAAATTTATTTTAAAGATATTTTTATCCTTTATGAAATCACTCTCACCTTTTGACATACTATTTAGGTAGGGGAATATAAGACTATTTCCTAGCACAGTGGTATAGATGCCATCTAACTGGGAAATGTAAGGCTTTGTTTGGGTGATGAAAGGAATACCTAATGTAATTTCTTCATTTATGTCTTTGGTTATCATGAAATCATTCATGAAACCAATTCCATTAATTACATATGTGAGCCTTCCGGAGTTTGTAATTTACTTTAAGCTTTTCCCCTGTTGCGGAGAATAATCGGGTAGTGCCATTATCTATATACTTATTAGGAATTAATCTCTCAATAATGCAGTTTTGATCTGCGCCTGTATCAAATAATGCAATTTTATGAATTACATAATTTTTATTTATAACTAATGTGATAGGTATGTGGTAGCTTTGCGGTCTTACGATCGTAATTGCATTAATTCCTAATTTAGTTAGACGTTCTTCGAGAGACTCTACTTCTTTTAATGTTTCTCTAGGTTCAAATTTATATATTTCTGGTTCTTGATTAGGTGGTAGATCATTTAATATTTCATTAGTAATTTTTTCAATTTCTAGGGTGTTAAGTCTCTGCTTAATATCATTTATTTGTAATAATTCTGTCTGAATATTTTGTTAAGTTGTTTTAGATTTAATTGATTGTTTAAATTTATTCAAAACTCTTGTCATATCAAAGGGTTTAATAGTTCTCAGATTGTTTATCAAGAACTAAATCCCTTAAGGCAATTAAGTATTTTTTCTGAAAATCAGGGTCTTCAATATGATCTATCATATCAAAGAATGCTTCTTTATTACTACTAGTGATGACATTTATGGAATGATTTTTCTAGGTGCAAATTGCATTGCCGCATTCACAAGGGTCTGATGACTTACTATTATAAAAAATATAGGCTATATTTAGTTGATCGTCATCGCTAAGATTTTCATCGGATGAGGAGTTGTTTTTATTTTCTTCTAGAATAGAATATAACTTATTCTTGACTTCTTCTTCTAATTCTAACCTATTAATTTTATCTTTTTTTTAATTAGTTGCTGGGCAATCTTTGGCTCGATGTCCTATTTTTCCACAGCCCCAACACCTGTCAGTGTTGTTTGTTTTGAATGTATTTTTACTAGGGTTATGGTTAGATTTTTTGAACATCCTTTTGTAATGACAGGGTCTTTCGAATTTTTGGTCATTCTTATGGCTCCTTTTAATTCTTTTAGAGACCTCTTTTGACGGGGCATTAGTTTAATATAACCAAAGTCTTAGCAAAATTTTACTATTTCATTTTCTGATATTTACTATCCTTCTTTTATTGATTTTTAAGTTTCATATCTGTATATAATTCTAATCCAGTAATATTTATAAAACTTATAAGGTCACCATAGGTTAGTTGATTATAAGGAATTTTTCCTTCAAACCTGATATTAATTTTATCCTAACCTTTTCAGCAAATAGAATTGGTAAACCACTATTAAATTTTTCTTTCCAATAGTCATGATTTTATTCTTTTAGAATCATAACCTTGTTCATGAAAACATCTTTGTACAACCTAAAATCATCTAACTTTGGACAAGATAGATTAGATAATATTTCTAAACTTCTATCTTGAAAGAATTGAGGTTCATCTATAAAATGTTTAGCTATATGCTATAAATTAAGGTGGTCGTGACATCTTCCAAAATTTGATTTTCTATAGTTTGTCCTCCAGACTCAGTTTTAACTATAGGGATAATAGTAGTGGCATCCACTACTTTTTGCCTACTATCTTCGGTGAGGTAGTTATCCCACAAATTCTTTAATGTGCCAGTAATTAAAGTAGCAGCATGTTTATCATATACATTTTTCATTTTATATGACGTAATGGTCATACCCATTTCATTGAATTTATTATATATTTAATGTTCCTCGAGTCCATCAATATTCCATTCTGCAATTTCACTTCCAGAGTGTGAAGTATGAGATACAAATTCATTTTCTTCATACTGCATATCTGGAAAAAAAGGTCTCTTATAATAATTCTTTTTGGTGGAATAATTAGAACCAAATTTATTAATTTCATTATCATTATCTTTGGACAAAGTAATTATGACCTTGAATTTTAACTTTTCATTAATTATTCCTATAAGTTTATCCATAATTTCAAGGTTTTCTTGAAATTAGGAAATTTATCTTTGGAAAATTCGGGTAATTTAAATATTGGACAAGTTTCTAAATTCTCATTTTTATCCTTGCATGAAGAGGTTGGTTTATCCTTAATATCTGATTTATTATCAGCTCTTAAGATTTGATTAGAGACCACGTAGAGTAGTTGATTTGTATAATTATTTTGTTGCAGTATTTATTTATATCTTTATTTTTGGGATCACCTTTTGTGTCTATTATATCCATCTTGAAGGGTGAGGAAGTAATTACTTTACTCTCTATTGGTAAAGTAATTTCTTCTACTGGGGGAATTGTAGACTCAACTACTTTATTATTTGTTGTATACTATTTATTAACAAGCATATTTTTAAATTCTATGTTATATTTTAATCTTTTCATATCATTGAACCATTGATCTCTAAAGGCTAATCTTTCTGATGAAGAATATCTTTGTATATACCATTATATTTTAAAGGAATTTTCTGGACTAGTATAAAGTTTATTAATTATTTGAAATCAGGTTCAAAAGGTTCATCTAATCTGATCATGCATAATGAGTCTTTTACTGCTTGTATTTTACTTGAAGTGGGACTAGTAGATTTTATGGGTTTAGAGTTCCTAAGTTCATATTCTACTTTAGGAATTGTTTCTGAGAAATCTATCCCCTTTAATTTTTTTATCTATCTCTTCTATGCATATTTCATCTTCCTCTTTGTTTATGGAGAAAGAAGGTCTAGAAAATGACATTCTTCTACTAGAAGAGACTTGACTACGAGATTGAGATCTTATAAATTTTAAATCTATTGATCCATCTGCAAATTGAATTACTTGATCAATGTTTGAATTTTCTTCTTTAATTTCTAGCTCCATTATGGAGTCTAAATGTCAAACATCTTTTGTCAATAGGTCATCCATTATATCATCTTTGGGACAAAGGTGTTATTATGGTTATGATTTGCTTCCATGAACATGGTAACTCCTTTATTACTTGTCATTTTGGCCTTAGGGGCTAAGGTAGTTTTCATTAATCTATAATAAACTCTATATATTATGGCTATTTCTCTAGACATTTAAGGTTAATGTGTCTGTTACATTTTGATCATTAATATCTATTGAATATTTAGGATAACAATTAAAGTATGCCGGGCCATTTGCAAGGTTACTTTGTAGTAGTGCTAATAATGAATCATCAAAATTTAATAATCTATTGTCTCTTAAGAGAAGACATATGAGTACATCTAAACCCAATATATATAATGGTTTAATTGCTACTTCGACAGGTCCTATATGAAGAAATTTATATTTTTCTTATACCTATTAATATCGTTAGCTGCTAACAATTTAATAGCCTCAATATTTTTATTAATGGCAATAGTAAACTCATAAGTTTTAATATTATAATTTTTAATAAAATCAAAGTGTCTTATTTTATAAACCTTTTTAAAGTGTTCTTTTGAAATATACCAATTTTGTACATCACTTTCAATTTTTGCAATTTTATTAGAGGTGGCAGAGATGTTAATACTATTTAAATTTTTTGATGCGTAGGTGAATTAATTTTAAATGGATGGAAACTCTAGCGGGGAGAAGAACACTATCTTTGGGCTTAAATGTCTACTTTATAGGTTACTATCGAAATAATAATTTTTTTGTATAGTAATTACTGTTATCTTTTTCACTAACCTTCTTTGATTTTATTCCTCTAGGCCTGGCGACGGGAACACCCTCCGGGTACGGCTCTACGACACACATAGTCTGAGCTAATCCAACGGAAAAGTATGTGCTTGGCAACGTCTAAACCACGATTAACTGGTTACCCAACTTTAAGGAATAAAACGAAGAACATAAGTGGAAGAAGAACAACAACTACAAAACTCCAAACTTATTATACCAACCACAACCTAGGTTTCGAAGCTGTCCACCCAAGGACAGCGTAGGGACTTTGCCACTCCTACTCATACCTTTCCCGGCCAAATTGGCCCTGATACCAATGGAGGGGACGAACTGAGTTTTGGGATGAAATTCTAAAGAAACTTGGGCAGAGTAACAGAAGGGAGCAAGAACAAGTAGAAAAACTTTAAAACTAAACTTAAAAGAATTTAAAGAAATTAAGAACAAGAAGGCAGTAAATCAAAACTTTAAAATCTTAAAACATAAAACTAATAGAAATAGAGAAAGTATGTACTTACAACAAACTTTTTATTGATTAGGGAAAGACAGAGAGAACATGGATGGGAAATGGAAAAGATGGAGATAATGGAGAGAATTGTAGAGAGGTTTCAAAGTTGTAAGATTTTTAAAGCCTTCTACTGATACAAGTTGAAAGCCTTAAATAGGCTTCAAAAGTGCTGACTAATCTAAATTATTGTGCTATCTATTTTACATGTGTGAATACACTAATAATAACTACCAGACTCGATCTACGGTTCTGACCTATTAACCATAGAACTTTCTTCGGTCCATACTAGACAATCGTAGACAAGTACTGGACAATGAAATCACATAACTTTTGACATGAGCTTTCTATGGTCCGTAGGACTTTCAATAGTCCGTAGACCCTAACCATAGAACTCATCTTGGACCACAAAATTTCACTAAGCTTGATACCTACCTACGAGACCTATATATGACTCGTACATCCTTTGACGGACCATACTAGTGAATCGTAGAAAATGTACTGCACTTTTGTTTTAAAAGTATTTTTCTCCTTTTCTACGAGACTTGTGTATGACCCATAGAAGGACCTATAAACCATAGAATGGTCTCGTAGACTTGAACCTTGTGCTGGAATTTAATGCAATATTTTTTTTCCTTTTCTGAAAACAGAGGTGTTACATTATCTCCCCTTGGGAACATTTGTCCTTGAATGGAACTCAACGAATTATAAAGAGGGTACATAAAAGGATCTAACAGCCCAACAAGCATGCAACTCAATCAAAATTCACATAACTAAGAAGGAACATCAATTCCAAGCTAAAATATATTCAGAACATCATTTCATAAGGTATACATGCAAATAATATTCAGATGAACATAATCATGAAGAAATCAATCAAGCTAACTCATTTTCTCAAAAATCAATTTTTCATGAGCATGAATGCAGTGGGAAAGATGAAAAAAACTATGACACATGAAACCAAAAGGATGAACCACGAGGAGCTAAAAACCTCAAGATAGAGTTGGATTGGAGGGAAAGAGGTGGGGATAATAGGATATCGTATTGGCCTCGGCCTCCCAAGTAGCACTCTCAACCCTTTTACTCCTCCCCAAAACTTTCACGGATGCAACTTCCTTATTCCTAAACTTTTAAACTTGTCGGTCCAATTTCTCAACCAAAACATCTTCATTAGAAAGGTTCTAATTTATACAAAGACTCTCCAATGGTACAATATATGTCGGATCACCAACAAATTTCTTCAACAAAGAAACATGGAACACTGAATTTACCAATGCTTAGTCACTAGGCAAATCAAGTTCATAAGCAACTTTACTAATGATCCTCAAAATTTGATAGGGCCCACAATCGAGGACTAAGCTTCCCTTTCTTTCTAAACCTCACTACACCCTTCATAGATGAATTTTTCAAGTAAACACAATCATCTACATCAAACTCAAGATCTCTCCTTCAAACATCGATATAGGATTTTTGTCGACTTTATCTTTTTTCAACCTTTTTTTAATAAGCTGAACTTTCTTCGTTGATTCATGTACAAACTTGAGACCAAACAAAGCAACCTCACCAGCTTCCAACCACCCTATAGGAGATCTACACCTCCTACCATAAGGGGCCTGAAATAGACTCATACCAATGCATTAATGATATGTATTATTATCATCAAGCTCAACCAAGGTAAATGTTCATCCCAATTACCTTTAAAGTCATCACACAAGCTCTCAACATATATTCCAATATTTGGATAGTACGTTCCTCATTTCCATCGGTTTGAGGATGAAAGGTCGTACTATTCTTAACACGAGTACCAAGAACCTTATTGAAAGCTTTCCAAAATTACAGAGTAAATTCGGTACTACCATCTGAGATAATTGATAGGGGCACTCAATGCAACCTAACCATCTCCCTTAGATACAACATAGCATAATCTTCCACCAAATAAGAAACCTTGATGAGAATGAAATGAGCCAACTTTGTCATACGATCTAAAATACGTTGAATCAAGTCTTATTGCCACCGAGTGTAAGGTAAACCAACAATAAAGTCCATATTAAAATCTTCCCACTTCCAAGAAGTAATACTAATGTCTTGGGACAAACCTCGTGATGTTTGATGCTCAACTTTCATTTGTTGATGATTAGGACACTTAGCCATAAATTCTACAATATCCTTCTTCATCCCATTCATAGTATATCGAGGTGGCTCCTGAGTTAATGGAATATTGGGAAATATGAGCTTTTGATATGATTTACTATCTCAAGTCATTAACGATGGGAACAAAAATGACCTTGATTTTGAAGCACACCATATCCACCTTGGGAGAAAGCCCCAACTGATTTTTTAAGCATCGCTTCTTTTAGCTAAACCAAAATTGAAACAAGACCTTGCTTGGATTTCATATCCGACATAAAAGATGATTCAGAACCATTATGGACAATAACACTACCTTCATTAGAATCAACCAACTGAACACCCAATTGGGCTAATATATAAACATCATGAACCAATTCCTTCTCATCTTCCTCAACAGGAGCAACACTACCCATCGATAATCGACTAAAAGAATCCCTCACCATATTCGCCTTACTAGGTGATAAAGGAAACTCATGTCGTAATTCTTTAGCAACTCCAACCACCTTTTTTGGCAATGATTTTGGTCATTTTTCTTGAATAGATATTGCAAACTTTTGTGGCACGTAAAAACATCAACATGAAAACCATACAAATAATTCCTTCAAATCTCTAAGCTAAAACCAATTGCCGCTACTTCCAAAACATGGGTAGAGTAGTTATTTTCATGAATTTTGAGTTGCCTTGAAATGTAAGCAATAAATTTCTATTTTGCATAAGAACTCACCCTAATCCAATCATTGCAGCATTACAATAAATAAAAATCCCATTGGACCCTTCAGGTAAAGTCAACACAAGAGCGAGGTAAGCCTATCTTTTAATTCTATAAAACTCTTCCCATATGCTCCAGACCATAAGCACTTAACTTTCTTTTGAGTCAATGAAGTCAATGGAGAGGCAGTAGAAGAAAACCCTTGCACAAACTATCTATAATAACCATTTGTACCCAAGAATCTTTGAATATCTGAAGGGGATAGTGGTATAGGCCAACTCTTAACCGCATCCATCTTTTAAGGATCTACCTCAATAGTCTTACCAAAAAAATGACGTGAGTAAGAAAAGCCATAGATCTCAACCAAAACTCGCATTTACTAATCTTTGAAAACAGTTGTTGGTCCTTGAGGACTTTCAATACAATCCTCAAATGATTTGCGTGCTAATCCTCACTCATTTAGTATATGAAAATGTTATCGATAAATAGAATCACAAACATATCAAGATACTATCTAGGCACTATATTTATCAAGTCTATAAATGCGGCCGGAGCATTTATTAAACAAAACGACATTACCAAAAACTCATAATGACCATATCAAGTTTGAAAAGTTGTATTTTGAATTTCATATTTCTTTACCTTAAATTGGTTATAAATCGACCAAAGGTCGATCCTAGAAAAGTAACTCACTCATTAGAGTGGATAAAACAAATTGTAACACCTCAGATTCATAGAAGGGAAAAATATTCCTTTCCTTAGACGATTCGGTGAAGCAGGGTGTGAATGTCGAGTGACTCAGTGATTCACCAAGTGGAACCCCCCTGGCCTTTTGGGTTGAACCAAGAATCTAGTGTTAAGGAACTTTATGTGAGCTAAGTCGAGCTTGCCATTCTGTTTGGCGTGTCGCCAAAAGGGTCCTCCTCATCGCCTTTTTGACTTCATCCAAGAGTCGACTTACTTGAAAGATATAGTCAGTTAAAACACTAAAAATGACTTGGAATAGAATTAAAAAGCATGGAAAAGGACCAAATTAACCCTAGAATGGGTGCAAGAAGTTGGTGAAAAATAATTGTAGCAACCCTTCATAGATGGATCCACGATCCGTGGAACAGTCAACCTTCCATAATGTCATTTGTGGAACCTCTACTATCTGATAGGGCTTTACTAAAACGGGCAGAACTTTGTGTTCTAAACTCGAAATAGAGCAAACTTGGTGGAATAGGAAAGAGGACTCATAAATCTTTAATATGATAGGTAATGGGCCACCTAATTCATTATGTTCTCAGAGATATTATCGTTTGAAGTTTAACCAAGTAAAATCGCATATTGAAACTCTATTTGTAAGTAGGATTTCAACTCAACTTTGTGCTAAAGGGATTCTAGGGACCTTAATTCATATACAAAATCATTCCCACACTAAAGAATTGACCTGAACACCTATGAACGATTTAGAATTACTCGGTACGATCTTATGCACAAATGAAGACTGATTTATATTTTAGCTTAAATTTTTTTTGGGTGATACAATATCTCTGTCTTGGGATCATTCATCCTCGAATGATGGTTAAATTTAGCATTGAGTTATTCTTACTATATTTTTGACTTCTGAACGTTTCTACTAACATAGGCGAAACTGATTCATACTTAGAGTTTTGAAACTAGATTAGAGCACACTTGGCACGAACGCTCATATAAGATTTCTAGATTACAGGTCATGACATGAACTTTCTAAGAGTTACAATAGGAATATCTACTATCCTCCATTTGTCCTTATTAAACATCTATCATAAACATCTTTATCACAACTTAAAAGGGATCACTGAGAGTGCTTAGAGTGAAAGATCATAAGCACGATTCGTGTCACGACCCAAGGTATCCCCTAGGTGTAACATGACATATAGGACCCCGAGAGGCCCTATACGAGCCACTTATCATTCATAACATAAGAAATAGAATGAAAAGACTTAAAAGACAGTTTCAATACATGAAAGTTTATAAAGCGAAACGGAAGTCTAAACACTTATCTCATTATCCATATAGTACATAAGAATAAAAGTGGGCCTAGCCCATACATCATGTAACATCTCGGCTTAGAAAGTGCTAAAATTAGAAAGAACTAATTTGGAAAGAAGCTAATTTGAAAATTTTCAAGTTATGCTTAAGTTGTGAGCTTTGGATCAATGTCAAACGGCCATAACTTTCAATACATGATGAGTTATGTGGTCCATAAGATATAAAATGAAAGGTCTTGGAATCCTTTTTCCAATGTCATCGAGTTTTCCAAATTTTGAGCTCGTATGATGTAGATATTCCCGTTTGAAGTTAGCGTGTCCGGCTAAGGAAAGTTACCCAAAAATATGAGGGGTATTTTGGTCTTTTCCTGACCTAATCGAATAGATTCATTTTTAGTAAGGTTTTAGGAGTCTAAACTAATTTTGTTTAGTTTTACAATCCTAATTCATACTTAGGGTTTTAGAAAAGAGTTCAAGTAGAGGAAATAGTAGAAAGAAGGGAAGAGTCAAGGCGTTCATTGAAACTTCTTGCGGATCGAAGGTTGTTTTGCCAAGGGTTTGGTCCCTAAAAGGTATGTGAGTTCTCATAGTTTTGGGATCATTCATCCACACGCCAATCATGTTGTTTGAATGCAATTTCGTTCTCAAAGTTGAAGGATTTGAGTTCTTAATGTGTTTTCGTGAAATTCCATTCGTAATCTTGATTGTTGGGATTTTGATGAGTTCTTGAGATAAAAGTTAGTGATTTGAGGGTTGGTTTGAGTAGATTATCCTGTATTTATATTGGGTATTTAAATCTAAGATAGTGGGGAAGGAACCATTCGATTCTAGGTGAGTTACGTCCAAAAAACGAGAAAGAAGTTCGTCGGGGTTTTTTGGGCAAGGGATGGCTCACCGGCCCATCAACGCGCCAACAAAGGTTTTCTTTAGGACGAGGCTGGCGCCCTGCGCCACTCACTATGCCAGGGTTGCCTTCCCCAACCCGTTCTCCGTCGTTTAGCCCGTTTGAGTTCTCTCAAAGGGTACTTTTACTCCACTTCGATTCTAACTACTCTACACTACTTCTTAAAATCTAGAAATCATTCGTAACATGAATCATAACCTTGAATTCATAATTCAAATTAAAGGTAGAGTTACGAGTCAAGTCTTGAGAGTTCTTTGAATCATTTTAAGAAGTCTTTTTACAATCTTGTTAACTTGTTTTAAGACACGAGCATTTGAGTTTGAGGAAGAGTAGAGTTGAGTTCATTTTCTTTAAAATGATATATCAGAACTAAGTATTCCCAAGAAAAATGTTTTTACATTTAAGAAAAAGGAGGAAACACCGATTTCCAAAAAAAAGTTCATGAGGAGTTTTGAGTACTATCTTTTTTAAGAGAAACCTTTTCAGTAATAATCTCAAAGTTAAGGTAGAGGAAATATTTTTTTAAAACATATGAGCTAAGTTATATATTTGGATTCATATTGAGCACCGATATGAGGGAGAGTTCTAAAAACTCACAGCTCCCATAAACTATGTAGCCAACGTGGGTAGAAAGGATCATAGTTTTTAGATGATTCCTTATTTTTTTAGCATAAACTAGTGGATCCACTTAGTTGAGGATTTCTATACCCCAGAAGGTATAGGACAATTATGGCAGCGTGGGCGAGACGATGTATCATCACATAGCTCATAGTGATGGTTGTCGATTAGAGAATCTCCCAAACAGAGTTTATGTTGTATTTATATATAAAAATTGAGTTATATTGTATTTTCTAATACATTAAGTTGTTATCTACTATTTTAAACGCTTTTCTTTATAGCACATTATTGTTATTGCTTTTATATTGAAATGAGTTGAGTTGAGGCAAGGTAAGTGTCACGACCGAGGGTTACCCCCGAGATGAAACATGGCGTATAGAACCCCGAAGGACTCCATACAAGACACTTAGCTCTCATAACATATTAAATAGAACAATAAGAGTAAAACAATAGTCCAAGTCCAAAATATTTTTTAAAACGAAAAGCAAATGTCTTAAAACTTGTCTCATCATAGCCATCTAATACAATAGAATTAAATTGTTCCTAGCCCATACATCATGTCCAAAAGAGAAAATACATGGAAGAAAGTGAAAACAATAAACTTTGTCCTTGAAGCATGAGGACTCACCAAAGCTTGAAAAATCTCAAGTCAATTTCTAGCCACGAAACTCGAAGCCCTGACTGTCGGACTCTACTTTTGGGGAAATATAGGCAAGATTATGTGTTAGTACAAAACAATGTACCAAGTATGATAGCAATGAATAAAACATTTAAAACATTCAAAAAGGAACATTTTATTTCATGACATTCATTTGACCGAGCTAAAACATAATATGAAGAGTAATAAAACATAACTCATAAATCATGGTCAATGCAAGCTAACTTCTTCTTTAAAACCTTTGAATTCACATGTGATACTCCTTGAGTAACCATAGTTCATTATTACTTGTGGGTAATTAGCATTAACCAACATTTAAATCGTGTGAGCTATAACATGATCCCACATTGTCTCCCACACTGAAAAGGGTTGTCCTACTTACCAAGGTAAAACAAAGAACTTATAGCTTAAGTGGATCCACTAGGTAATCAACCTATGGGGGCACATAGCTAAGGGATAAGGAGATTGTTACTAGAAATCCGACCTCTATTACGGGAGAGCTTCCATCTCACTATCAATATCCACTCGGTGCCAAGTATAAATCCCAAAGAATGGTTATTAAGTCGTGACTTATATCATAACTCATGGAAGGTGCCCTTGGACAACCAACCCATGCTACTTCCTTAAGATAGCTCTTACTCTTTGATTCAATTAGGTGAGAAAGCCTTTCAACCTAAGAATCCTTTCTTTGTGAGAAAACCTTTCACGTTATGCTAGTTATGTGTTTATGAGAATATCCTTTCACAACATAACATCATAATTGGTACTTTACTCTCAAAGCACCCTAGAATCATTTGCATAGGTTTCATAAGAAAAATGCATGTCCATAATTCACCTCCTTGTGGTCAAAACAAACTTTCAATAATCAACTGTTAGAAAACATGAGTTAGAAATGGATTTCATCATAAATTCATGTAAAACTAGTAATATATGCTCAATTTCATAAAACTCTTCTTTGAAGATCAAAATCCCACAATATATACTTCATAACTTCAAAACATGGGGTCATGGGGAAATCATCATAGAATCATTGCAATTCATCAGTTCATGCTTAGTAGATCACAATTCAATCATTTAAATAAAAAATGAAAGGAACCCATGCTAATTGAAGAAAACCCTAAATCAATTGGGGAATTCTACCTTTTGAAATAGAGGTATTTGGGAACTCCGTGGATGAAAACTATCATACCTTGAAGCCCAAAGCTTAACTTAAATGGAGGAATTGAGGCTTGACCTTGACCCTAGCTTGAATTCTTTCTTCTTTATCACGTTTCTAGAGATAGAAATATTTTGGGGAGGAAGAACTTTGATTTTCTTTTGGGTTTTGAAAATAATGACTTGAATGGGTGATTTTTGGGGTTAAAATAACTTATATAGGGGTCCTAGGCTTAGGCAAAACGACATAGCTTTAATCTAATAAAACTGGAAAAGACCATTTAACCCTTAACTTAAAGTGGTCTGTCTCATGACCATGTGAGGCTCCACGAGCTATAGTCCCTACCACGAGCCATGGTGCCCTCCGTGGCCATGGACCAGTAGCTAGGCAACCTTCCCCCCTAACCCTTAAAATTCTATGTCATCACCACGACACCTCCCACTGCCGTGGTGGCCTTCATGAGCCATCAAGTGGCTTATAAGGAGGGTCTAGTTTTGGGGCAGCTTGACATAGCTACTGCATCACCGCCACGAGCATCACCACGACTCTTGGTCCTCACCACAAACCGTCATGGTGGGCGTGGGAATGTGGGCAGTGCTTGATGAAAACTAGGCTGCCCAAGCCCCGTTCTTGGCCCTGCCCTCTCACTTAGCCCTTGTAAAGCATACTAGATTCCGAGGTGTTACATTATCTCCCATTGGCCAGATTCATCCTCGAATGAGATTCTAGACACCTTTCTAATGGAAAAGACTTAAGACTAGTAGCCCATCATGCATGCAACTCATCAAAATGCACCAAACCAAGGAGGACACATCAACTCCAAGCTAAACATACCCAATGCATCATAAGGAAAGTAGGAACTAGACCTATCAAACTAATATGCATAAAATTTCAAAATTTCTCATTTTCAAAGAGGAACTACCTTCTTTAAGATAAAACCATGCTCAACACAATCTCATGGAGCCTATATGCAATTTGTTCTCAAAAAGCATATCTAAAGCATGTTCATTCATCCATCTCATGAAGTCTATAGGCAACTCATACTTAATGCGCAACAACATGAGGAAAATCAATCATGTAAATTCATTTTCATTTAAAGAACAAGTTTATTCATTAACATGCATAACATAAGGAAATCACGGGAACTCATAAAACACATGACTCCAAATAAAAAAAACCAAGAGTAACTCATAACCTCAAGCTAGAGTAGGAGTAGAAAGAAAATGATGAGGATATCAGGACATCATATCGGCCTCGTCCACCCAAGTAGCACCCTCAACTAAATGATTCACCCACAATACTTTTACGAAAGCTACTTCCTTATTCCTCAACTTCATGACTTGCTGGTGTAAAATCTCCAGCAGAACTTTCTCATAAGAAAGACTTTCATGAATTACCAACCCTGCTAAGGGAACAAAGGATGTCGGATCTCAAACACACTTCTTAAGCATAGAGACATTGAAAACCGAATGCACCGATGCCAACTCATTTTGCAAATCTAGTTCATAAGCAACCTTACCAACACGTCTCAAAATTTGATATGGGCCTACATATCGGGGACTTAACTTCCCCTCTTTATAAAACCTCATTACACCCTTCATGGGTGAGATTTTAAAGTAAACCCAATCATGAACATTAAACTCAATATCCCTTCTTCACACATCGGCATATGACTTTTGTCGACTTTGAGACGTTTTCAACGTTTCTCTTATAAGTCAAACTTTATCAATGGCCTCATGTACGAATTTGAGACCTATTAGGGGAACTTCACCGAACTCAAACACACCTATAGGAAATCTACACCTCCTACCATAAATAGCCTCAAATGGAGCCATACCAATACTCGAGTAATAGCTTTTATTATAGGCAAACTCAATTAATGGCAAATATTCATCCCAATTACCCTTATAATCAATCGACAAGCTCTCAACATGTCTTCCAAAGTTTGGATAGGACGCTCTACTTCCCCATCGGTTTAGAGATGAAAGGTCATACTAAGCTTAACACGAGTACCAAGACCCTTTTGGAATGACTTCCAAAACAAATAATTGAATTGGGCACCACGATCAGAAATAATGGACAAAGACACTCCATGTAACCTTACCATTTATCTCAAGTACAACTTGGCATAGACCTCCGCCGTATAGGAAGCCTTGATGGGAAGTAAATGAGCCGATTTCGTCATCCGATCTATTATAACCCAAATCGAGTCATGTTGTCGCTGGGTGTGAGGAAAACCAAATATAAAGTCCATATTCATATCTTCCCACTTCCTAGTAGGAATACTAATATCTTGGGATAAACCTCCCGGTTTCTGATGCTCAACCTTTACTTGTTGGCAATTTGGATACTTAGCCATAAATCCCGCAATATCCTTCTTTATCCTATATCACCAATAGACTTTCCGTAAATCACAGTACATCTTTGTGGATCCTGGGTGAATGGAATACCGCAAACTATGGGCTTATGACAAGATTTGTTTCCACAAGTCATCAATATTTGGAACAAATAAATGACCTTGGTATCTAAGTACACCATCTACCCTTGGGAGAGAGTCTCAACGGATTTCTTAAGCACCGATTCTTTCAATTCTACCAGAATTGGATCAAGACCTTGCTTGGCTTTCACATCCGCCACAAAAGATGATTCGGAACCATTGTGAACCATAACACTACCTTTGGTGGAGTCCACTAATTGAACACTTTATCGAGCCAAACTATGAACATCTCAAATCAAATCTTTCTTTTCTTCTTCAATATGAGCAACACTACCCATAGACAACCAACAAAGATCATTTTCTACCATATTAGCTTTATCGAGGTGATAGAGAACACTCATGTCATAATCCTTCAATAAATCAAGCCACCTTCTTTGGGGAAGATTTAGATATTTTTTATTAAACACATATTGCAACCTCTTGTGATCGGTAAACACATCAACATGAACTACATACAAACAGTGTCTCAAAATCATTAAGTCAAAAACTGATATGACCCAGGGGTACACTGTAACACTCCGACTTTTTGAAACGTCTAAAATTACTCGTATCTCCATGGAAAGACAAAGAGGGTGGGTAATAAATTAAGAATGATGTGATATGTCCAATTTTAAGTGTTCAAGTGTTTCATCTCAAGTTTTGAAGTTAGATAAGTGGCAAAATAAAAGATGGCGGAAGTTATCGTAAGTTCCTTTTTAAAGATTTCTCTGAAATTTGGGTCAAATGTCTCGGAGCTTTTCTCCCAATCTATAAGGAGTTATGGGGCCCATGACCTATCAAATCTAAGGTCTACGAGTCTAGTTTTCAACGCATCAAATCGTTTGTTCGTACGACTTCAGAATAGAGAGATATTTGTGTTTTTTTAGAACTGCGCAAGCAGACACATGAGGTGGGGTCCTAGGTCGGTGGAACTTTACATATATCTTCTTCTTCGAACCTTTTATTCATTTTTAGGTAAGAACCAGCAAAATTAGAGAAACCCATTTCTAGGATCAACTAAAGTGTAGATTTTCTCGGCCTAAGTCATTGATGAAAGTTGTTCTTTGCGTTGGGCTCATCATCGTGGTATAATTTGTTTTATCGATTTCGTAGCATATCACACTTTAGTGTTGGGACAACAAGGGTTTGGATTTATTTGAAGGTTTTGAGGTGTATTACGAACTTAAGATCGAGGTAAGACCCTTTTTTCATCGACTCTAGCTTTTATAAGCGGCAAATAACAATTTGCGACGGAAATACATATCTTTTACCGTCTTGTCATGGTATCCTTTTATTTTCGTGTGTTGATTATGGTCCTGCCTTATTATAGTATCGAGGTAGTTATGAGTAAAAATTGCTAGGTCACGTTAATTCAGCGAAAAAGGTATGTTAAGGCAATTCTCTTCTTACAACATGTTTCTGTAAAGCTTAGGAGCAATGTAATTGAGTTGTTGTCGTGGTTATACTTGTAGCCATTATTGTTGATTGTTGGCTGCTCGAGTGGATATTATCCTCTCTGATCGGGTTTCTTATTTAGTAGTAGCGTACCTATGTTGGCACGACTTAGAGGCTATTTGTATAGGTTATTTATAACTAAATTGCTCGCTTTTAGTTGTTGGATTGTTATTGTTGTCCTTTGGTCTATTGTGATTAGCTGCAAGAATGTGATCTATGCCTAGAGGGGCTATGTTCTGCCGACAGGCCTATATTGACGCCTAGAAGGGCTATGAGTTGCCGACAGGGCTATATTGATGCCTAGAAGGGCTATGAGTTATCTACAGGGTTATATTGATGCCTATCCCTATGAGTTGCCTACGGGGCAATTGTGTTGCCTAAGAGGGATATGAGTTACCTATATGCTATATTAATGCCTAAGAGAGCTATGTGCTGCCTACAGGGCTATACTATTGCATAATAGGGCTAGGTTACTGCCTATGGGTCTAGGGGACTATCGATAGGGGTATATAGACTGATTGGCACCTTCTGGGCTTATGGGGGCTTGGGTAGGTGGTCTTGTGTGCTGTTTGTACCTGCCGATCTTTTGTGGGCTTGGTTAGGTTGTTGTTTTTATTATTTTTGATAAGTTTAGATTTAGGAGCAGGTCAGTATGTTTATCTTATTCTTGATTTATTTACAGGATTACTCCAGTATATTAGAACACCTGCTCATAGTCTATTGTCTTTCATACTCTGTACATTATTTTGTACTGACGCCACACTGCCTGGGGGCGCTGTATTCATGCATGTAAGTCCCGATAGACGGCCCAGTAGACCTCCTCAGCAACATGATTGACTTCTATCCGGTTGGCTAGCCCCTTTTCTCTGGAGCTGCCAGAGTTGGGATATTTGTTAGCTTTTGTTGTATATATTTTCATGGGTAGGTTGGGGCCCAGTCCCCTGAATCTTTACTACTCTTAGAGGCTTGCAGACTAGTGTGTGGGGTTTATAGCTACGTTATGGCCATGTTGGCCTAGTTTGTTGGTTTACTGAAGCTTGATAGTTGTGTATTGCATTGTCTTGATATACCTGCTTTCAGTTTTGGTATAGAGATCATGGTGGCCTCGACGGCCCAATCAGGACTGTTGTGCTAGTTGTCTATTTCTTTATATGAACTCTTGGGAGTAGCTGTTTCTTTTATGGATCTGTTTACATGGGCCTTGCCGGCCGATGGCTTAATTTTAAGCCGAGATATACTTGTTTGTTTTCTTGACTGTGTGTGGCTGCCATGCACTAGTAGAAAATGGTTCAGCTGGGTCGGCAGGAGCCTGAGTTTTGGCATTAGGAGCCAGTTGCACCCCTTGAATCTGGGACGTGACAAACTTGGTATCAGAGCAACGTCGTATCCTAGGGAGTCTGCAAGCCGTGTCTAGTAGAGTCTTGTTTATAAATGTCTTGTGCACCACATTCGATAAACAAGATGCTACTGGACATGTTAGAATGACTATCCTTCTTTTTGCTCACCTCGTGCTATAGAACGTTGTCTTAAGGGTTGAGGTTTCTGGCTTATAATTGATATTTGTTTGCAGATAGAGATGGCTGACACCAGACAGACCACAACTAGCCAGGGACTAGATATAACTGCAAGTGAGGATACTGGCAAGGTACCACAGGTGGAGGCAGCCCATTGTGAGACCCAGAGGGAGACATCTTCTCAGTCCCTTATAGCTTCTCCATCACTTCAGAAGCCTCTGAGGGCAACAGGACCCCCAGCTCCACCAACAATACCACATCTAGTTCCTTCTATTCCATCTGACCAGGATTTCAAGAGTGCAGTATGTATGTTAGCATAGTTAGTAGCTGCACAGTGCCAACCAATTACGCTAGATGTTGTCGGACCTTCTGAAGGACCCGAAAGTTCAAGAGTTCGTGAATTTATTGCCTTGAATCCTCCACAGTTTACAGGGACATATCGTAGAGAGGACCCTCTACACTTTGTTGATCAGCTTCATAGGATCTTCAGAGTAATTGCATGCCTCAGCGATAGAGTCAGTTGAGTTAGCAGCATTTCGATTGCGTGATGTTGCAGTATTGTGGTATGAAAGTTGGGAGAGATCTAGGGGAAAAGATACATCCCTACCCACTTGGTACTTTACATAAGCTTTCATAGATCACTAATTTCCTTGAGAGATTAGGGATGGCCAGGTGGACCAATTTCTGAACCTCCGACAGGGTGGCATGAGTGTCCGAGAGTACGGGCTGAGATTTGATTCATTGGCTAGATATGCACCAGTATTTTTTTATACGATGCATGACATGGTGCATAGATTTGTGGGAGGGCTTGACTCAGACTATATCGAGGCTTGTTCTACCGCTACGCTAAATGATAATATGGATATCTCGCAGATTCAGGCCTTTGCACAGGGCATAGAGGATCGCCGACATCTACAGTATACAAGTGAGAGGGTCGAGAGAGAGAGACAGAAGAGGGCAAGGCCCGCTGGTTCACCAAGATATTTTTAGGGTGGTCCCATACCTCGATATTCTAGTAGGCCACCTAGACCTCCACCACAGCAGTTTCAGGGTAGTACATTTGATCGTCAGGGCCAGTCAGGTCCAGGTGTGGGTTCACGAGCATCAAGCTCTCAACAACAGAGGGGTTTAGGCCTGGCTAGGACAACACCGCTGCATTGTGCTACTTGCGGTATAATGCATTTTGGGAGGTGCAGACAGGGTTCCACATGTTGTTATTCTTGTGGACATGAGGGGTACGGGTGGGAAAACTGCCCGACCATAGGTCAGGGTGGTATAGGTCAGTCGACCAGGTCAGTAGTAGGTTCTTCCTCATCACCATAGTCTATCGGGCATGGACCCCAGACTTCAACAAGTAGAGGTAGAGGCGAAGGCAGAGAGGGATCATCTAGTTCTGGTAGTGGCCAGAACCGTACATATTCATTAGCCGACCGACAGGACTCAGAGTCATCAACTAGATGTTGTGACAGGTACATTGATTGTTTGCTCCCATTGTGTTTATGCTTTGATAGATCCTAGATCTACTCTATCTTATGTTACTCCATTTATAGCGAGAAAGTTATGTACATTAACAGAGTCATTAGATCGACCCTTTATTGTATCTACACCAGTTGGTGAGTCTATTATTGCGAGGAGAGTCTATCGAGGTTGCACGGTAGAAATTATCGACCGTTAGACCTTTGTAGACCTGGTAGAATTAGAGATGGTTGATTTTGACGTCATTATGGGTATGGACTGGTTAGCGTCTTCTTATGCTAATGTTGAGTGCAGGACGAAGATTGTTAGATTCCACTTTCCAGGAAAGGCAGTTCTGGAGTGGAAAGACGATACAACAATGCCGAAATGTAGGTTTATTTCCTATCTTAAGGCGAGGAGGATGATTACTAAGGGTTGTATTTATCATCTTGTTCGCATTCATAATATAGATGCAGAACCACCAACTCTTCAGTCTATTTCGGTAGTTAATGAGTTTCTAGATGTATTTCCAGACTAACTTCCTGGTATCCCTCCCGATTGAGAAATTGATTTTGCTATCGATATGCTACCAGGTACACAAACCATGTCTATCCCTCCATATAGAATGGCTCCTGCTGAGCTGAAGGAGTTGAAGGATCAGCTGAAAGATTTTCTTGATAAAGGCTTCATCATGCCTAGTGTTTCACCATGGGGTGCACCAATATATTTTGTGAGAAAAAAGAATGGCTCGCTGAGGATGTGTATCGATTATCGACAGCTGAACAAGGCTACTATAAAGAATAGGTATCCCTTTCCGAGGATCGATGACTTGTTTAATCAACTACAAGGTGCTAAGTACTTCTCAAAGATTGATTTGAGATTAGGGTACCATCAGGTACGTGTTCACGAGAAATATATTCCAAATACACCTTTCAGAACTAGATATGGGCATTTTGAGTTTTTGGTTATGTCTTTTGGTTTGACCAATGCCCCGGTAGTGTTTATGGACTTGATGAATAGTATATTCAGGCCGTATCTAGATACGTTTGTGATTGTATTTATTGATGATATTTTGGTCTATTCGCATTCAAAAGCTGAGCATGCAAATCATTTGGGAGCAGTCCTTTAAGTTCTTTGAGAGCAGGAACTTTACACAAAGTTCTCTAAATGTGATTTCTGGTTGAGCTCTGTGGCTTTCCTAGGCCATATTGTATCAGATGCAGGCATTACGGTTGATACACAGAAGATTGAGGCCGTAAAGACTTAGCCCAGACCTATGACTCCAACTGAGGTTCGTAGTTTCTTAGGGTTAGCTGGGTACTACATGAGGTTTGTAGAGGGGTTTTCTTCACTTTCAGCACCATTAACGAAGCTGACTCAAAAAGTAGTTAAGTTTCAGTGGACTGAAGCTTGCGAGCATAGTTTCTAAGAGCTGAAGGACAGTTTGACATCAACACCAGTTCTAGCATTGCCAGAGGGTTCAGAGGGCTATGTGGTGTAATGCGATTCTTCTGGTGTTGGGTTGGGATGTGTTCTAATGCAACATGGTAAGGTTACCGCATAGCTTCAAGGCAGTTGAGATAGCATGAGAAGAACTATTCGACCCACGATTTAGATTTGGCTGCAATTGTGCATGCGTTAAAGATCTGGAGACACTATTTGTATGGCGTTCATGTTGACATCTTCACAGATCATAAGAGCCTTCAATATATATTTAGACAGAAGGATTTAAATCTGCGACATCGTCGATGGCTTGAGTTACTGAAAGACTACGACGTGGATATTTTATATCATCCAGGAAAGGCGAATGTGGTAGCCGATGCCCTCAGTCGAAGATCTATAGGTAGTTTATCCCATTTAGGTGTTAAGAAGTGGGAGCTAGCGCGAGAGATTCATCAGTTAGCTAGCTTGGGAGTCAGATTGTTAGAAGCAGACGATAGTGGGGTCACATTTCAGGATACAGTCGTGTCATCTCTAGTTGTAGAAGTAAAATCATGGAAGCAAGAGGATCCTAGCTTAGAACAACTTAGATCCAAGGCTCAGGATCATCAGTCTTTAGCATTTGATATAGCAGAATATGAAGTCCTCAGATATAGCGGTCATTTGTGTGTTCCGAATGTTGCAAGGCTTCGACATCAAATTATGGAAGATGTACATCATTCCCGTTATTCTATTCACCCTGGTTCGACGAAGATGTACCATGATATTAAGGAGATCTATTGGTGGCATGGGATGAAGAAGGACGTTCCTGAGTTTGTGGCGCAGTTTCCTAACTGCCAACAGGTGAAGGTTGAGCACCAAAATCCCGCTGGGCTAGTTCAGGAGATAGCCATTCCTTTGTGGAAGTGGGAAGCAATTAATATGGATTTTATTACAGGGTTACCTCGATCACATCGCAAATTTGACTCTATTTGGGTAATTGTTGATAGACTAACAAAATCAGCCCACTTCTTACCAGTCAGGGCTACTTTTTTGGCTGAAGACTATGCATGGGTCTATATTAGAGAGATTGTTAGGCTACACGGTGTCCTAGTATCTATTATCTTTGATAGAGGAGCACAATTTACCGCCAATATCTGGAAGTCCTTCCAGAAAGGATTAGGGACACAGGTTAATCTTAGTACCGTATTTCACCCTCCATCAGATGGACAGGCTGAGCGCACAATTTTGACACCGAAGATATGTTACGGGTGTGCGCGTTAGACTTCAAGGGAAGCTGGGATGACCATTTGCCTCTTATTGAGTTTGCATACAATATTAGTTATCATTCCAGCATCGGGATGACACCTTATGAGGCTTTGTATGGGAGAAAATGTAGATCCCCTATTGGATGGTTCGAGGTAGGTGAGTCAAGGTAGATTGGACCCGACTTGGTCCAACAGACAGTGGACAAAGTTAAGCTCATTCGGGAGAGGTTGCTAACAACTCAAAGCCGACAGAAGTCATACTCAAATGTGCGATGAAGGGACTTAGAGTTTTGTGTCGATGACTGGGTATTCTTAAAAGTCTCGTCTATGAAGGGTGTTATGCGATTTGGCAAAAAGGGAAAGCTTAGTCCAAGATTCTTTGGGCCATACCAGATCCTTCGGAGGGTAGGACGAGTGGCTTATGAGTTAGAATTTCCTTCGGGGATAAAATCTGTTCATCCAATTTTCCATGTATCGATGCTACGAAAGTGCGTAGGAGACCCTTCTCGGGTTGTCCCAGTTGAGGATGTTCAGATCACAGAGGAATTGTCCTACGAGGAAACTCCAGTTGCCATTTTAGATCGGCAGGTCTGTAAATTGAGGACCAAAGAGGTGGCTTCGGTTAAAGTATTGTGGAGGAACAAGAATAGAGAAGAGGTGACCTGGGAAGCTGAGGATGGCATGAGGTCCAAATATCCTCACTTGTTTCAAACCCCAGGGTGATGACATATCAGTTTATATTAGGCAGTAAGATAAGATACCTATCTGATTTATATATATATATATATATATATACTATTCCTTATTATTATTGTGTTTGTCGTTGTATATCTGCTCGCACTGTTATGGTGGAGCTATAGTGAATCTATGTCATCATGTGAGATGCCTAAGTTACAAATTTTGCATTTCAAGTTCCTGGATAGTGACATTTACAAAGGATACACTGCCTAAATTTTGGCAACTCCTAAGGACTAAACCGCGTGACTCAGATTTTCATCCGAGGACAAATGTTTCTAAGGGGGGAATGATGTAACACCCGACTTTTCAAAACGTCTAAAATTACTCGTATCTCCATGGAAAGAAAAAGAGGGTGGGTAATAAATTAAGAATGATGTGGTATATCCAATTTTAAGTGTTAAAGTATTGCATCTCAAGTTTTGAAGTTAGGTAAGTGGCAAAATAAAAGTTGGCGGAAGTTATCGTAATTTCCTTTTTAAAGATTTCTCTGAAATTTGGATAAAATGTTTCGGAGCTTTTCTCCCAATCTATAAGGGGTTATGGGGACCACGAACTATCGAATTGAAGGTCTACGAGTATAGTTTCCAACGCATCAAACTGTTTGTTCATATGACTTCAAAATAGAGAGATATTTGCCTTTTCGTGGGACTGCGCAAGCAGGCACGTGAGGTGGGGCCCTAGGTGGGTGGAACTTTACATATATCTTCTTCTTCGAACCTTTTCTTCATTTTTTAGGTAAGAACCAGCAAAATTAGAGAAACCTATTTCTAGGATCAAATAAAGTGTAGATTTTCTCGACCTAAGTCCTTGATGAAAGTTGTTCTACGTGTTGGGCTCATCATTGTGGTATAATTTGTTTTATCGATTTAGTAGCATATCACACTTTAGTGTTGGAACAGCAAGGGTTTGGATTTATTTGAAGGTTTTGAGGCGTATTACAAACTTAAGATCGAGGTAAGACACTTCTTTCATCGACTCTAGCTTTTATAAGCGGCAAATAGCAATTTGCGACAGAAATACATATCTTTTATCATATTTTCATGGTATCTTTTATTTTCGTGTGTTGATTATGGTCCTGCCTTGTTGTAGCATCGAGGGAATTATGAGTAAAAGTCGCTAGGTCACGTTAATTCAACGAAAAAGGTATGTTAAGGCAATTCTCTTCATACGGCATGTTTCCGTAAAGCTTAGGAGCAATGTAATTGAGTTGTTATCATTGTTATACTTGTAGCCATTAATGTTGATTGTTGGCTGCTCGAGTGGATATAATCCTCTCTTATTAGGTTTCTTATTCAGTAGTAGCGTACCTATGTTGAACACGACTTAGAGGCTATTTGTATAGGTTGCTTATAACTAAATTGCTCGCTTTTAGCTGTTGGATTGTTAATGTTGTCCTTTGGGCTATTGTGATTAGCTGCTAGAATGTGATCTATGCCTAGAAGGGCTATGTTCTGCCGACATGGCTATATTGACGCCTAGAAGGGTTGTGAGTTGCCGACAGGGCTATATTGACGCCTAGAAAATCTATGAGTTGCCTACAGGGCTATATTGACGCCTAGAAGGGCTATGAGTTACCTACGGGGCCGTATTGTCGCCTAAGAGGGCTATGAGTTACCTATATGGTATATTAATGCCTAAGAGAGCTATGTTCTGCCTACGGGGCTATATTGTTGCCTAATAGGGCTAGATGACTGCCTATAGGTCTAGGGGACTACCGATAGGGGTATATAGACTGATTGACACCTTCTAGGCTTGTGGGGGCCTGGGTAGGTGGTCTT
The DNA here is from genome assembly GCA_029582725.1 of Solanum chiquidenum. NCBI lineage: Eukaryota > Viridiplantae > Streptophyta > Magnoliopsida > Solanales > Solanaceae > Solanum > Solanum chiquidenum. The sequence goes on from JAJOOS010005634.1 coordinate 32,756, forward strand.
GTGTGCTATTTGTACCTGCCGAGCTTATGGGGGCTTGGTTAGGTTGTTGTTTTATTATTTTTGATAAGTTTAGATTTAGGAGCAAGTTAGTTTGCTTATCTTATTCTTGATTTATTTACTGGATTACTACAGTGTATTAGGACACCTACTCATAGTCTATTGTCTTTCATACTCTGTACATTATTTTGTACTGACGCCCTATTGCCTGGGGGCATTGCATTCATGCATGCAGGTCCCGATAGACGACCCAGTAGACCTCCTCAGTAGCAGGATTGACTTCTATCCAGTTGGCTAGCCCCTTTTCTCCGGAGTTGCCAAAGTTGGGAGGTTTGTTAGATTTTGTTGTATATATTTTCATGGGTAGGTTGGGGCCTTGTCCCGCCAATATTTACTACTCTTAGAGTCTTGCAGACTAGTGTGTGGGGTTTATAGCTACGTTATGGCCATATTGGCCTTGTTTGTTGGTTTACTAAAGCTTGATAGTTGTGTGATGCATTGTCTTGATATACCTGCTTTCAGTTTCGGTATAGAGATCATGCTGGCCTCGAAGGACCAATCAGGACTTCTGTGCTAGTTGGTTATTTCTTTATATGAACTCTTGGGAGTAGCTGTTTCTTTTATGGATTTGTTTACAGGGGCCTTGCCGGCCGAGGGCTTAATTTTAAGCCAAGATATACTTGTTTGTTTTCTTGACTGCGTGTGGTTGCCATGCGCTAGTAGCAAATGATTCAATAGGGTCGGCAGGAGCGTGAGTTTTGGCATTAGGAGCCAGTTGTGCCCCTTGAATCTGGGGCGTGACAAACACCCTAGAAGTAACACGGTGTACTTGACCTCGAAGGGGTCTCATACAAGCCCTTACCATATCATCACTTAGGATAAAAGAAATGATGCGGAAATTTTAAAAACATTATCCATACAATCAAAGTGTTTTGTAAAAGCAAGCGGAAGTCTAACTTGTCTCAATTAGCCATATTATACAATCCTTGAATCAAAAATAGGGTTGCAACGCTTTCAACATAATCTGAATGAAATACTAGAAAGAAACAACAAATGACTCATACGTCCTCAAATCATGAGGACTCACCAACTAGCAATGAGAAGGATCAATTCCAAGCTCTTAGCCACAAGAGGAACCAACTTAAGTGCCAATCCCTACACTTTGGAAAATGTATGAAGAAATATGGGTTAGTACAAAAATGCACTAAGTATGATAGCCATGCATAAAAATCTTGAAGCATGCTAAAAAGGACATTTTAGTTGAAAATCATGCACTTTACCAAGTTTGAGAATCATCATGCACTTTAGTATAACAAGCATAAGTCACAAGCACATTCAACATATAGATCATCATAGCAAACCCTAAGTTATACTTGTGCAAAGCATATATAAGATCCCATAATCCCCTCTATACTAAGTACCACTTTTAGGCCACCATAATCATACTTACCATTATTTTATATCATCCTTAGTTCATACACATAGACAAGGAAACCTTTACATTTACTAAGTCATATCAAGGAAAGCAACTCATAGCAACAATCCATATTTAAGCATACTTCATTTCATAAACCTTCATAACATAAGAGGAACACACCATAACTACTCTCAAAGCCTACTTGTGCAATGCATGGATGAAGTCCCATACCCCCACCCACACTAAGTAGTGCATTTTTGAGATGCCATAGTTCATAATCATTCCTTGTAGGGGTAAGCCTTAACCGACTTAGAGCATGTGAGCAAATCATGGAATCCGGTGTTACCCACACCGAAAAGTGTGTCTTACTTTCCTAAGGTAGAACCATTTACATTTAGCTTAGGTGGATCCACTATCTAATAACATATAAGGGCACATAGTTATGGGATAAGGAGATTGCTACTAGATACCTCGCCTCAACTCATGTATGATCATCCATCTCAAGATATTTCTACTACAAATCCCCTCTCAACTCATGTATGAGTTTTCATCTCAATAAATATCCACTCGGTGCTTAGCATTATTCCCCGTGGTGTACTGAACATTTAATTTCTTGAGTTAATTATTATGGAAGGAATGGGATATAGAGATTGCTACTAGATACCCCGCCTCAACTCCTGTATTGGCATCCATCTCAACCCAACATCATTCATAAGATAGCTATGATTCAATAGGTGAGAATATCCTTTCAACCTAAGAATCCCCATATTGTGAGAAAACCTTTCACAACATGTCAACATCATTCATAGTGTATAATTCAAAATAGTCTTTCAATCAACACATCATCATTATCATAATCATAGAAACTTCATTCATAAGTGTGGGTGTGTAAGAATAGCCTTTCAACAACACCACCATTACATCATAGTCATAATCACATTACTCTCAAAGTATTCATAAAGCTTGTACATAAATATCATGATCATACATAATTCTCATAATTTACCCTTCAAGTACCATAGATCACATTCCATAAACACACCTATAATTACTAATTTAGGCATGGATAATAATATGATTCAAGTAATCAATTCATAACATTCATAGTTCTATAACATTCTACTTACATCAATCAATACCCACACTTTAAGATCCAATTTGAGAATATATGGTAATTCCTGGATTCTTGAAGAATTCAACTTAAAATCATATAAAATCAGCAATATATCCATAAAAAAATATAATGAAATCATTAAAAACGAATTTGAAAGGAATCCATGAGACTGAAGTCAAACCCTAACTTTTGGGTTTTCTAGTTTTTGAAATTGGGGTTTTTCGATGGGCTCTATGGGTGAAAGCTACCCATAGATGAAGAGCTACCATACCTTAATGAAGATTTCCCATGAATTTCAAAATAAAAATCTTGATTCCTCAACCCTAGCTTCACTCTACTTCTTCTTCTTCTTTGGAGTTCTAGAGAAAGAAATGTTGGAGAAGATGAACTCTTTTGGATTTTGATTTTGTTTTTTTTGGGAATAATGAAGTAAATGGGGTGGTTAATGACTTAAAAGAGCTTATATAGGTGTATTAAAACAATATAAATCGACCTCATTGAATAACTACCTAATTAAAAAATTACCAAAGAACCCCTCACTAGGCAGCCCCTCCCAGGCACCACGACCCGTCAAGGGCACCACGGCTCATTGTGGTTCCCGTGGTCCCTTGACCAGTAGCCTCCTCAACTTTGACAAGCCTTCCCACGGTCCGTGGTATTCACCACGAACCATGATGTGGCTCGTGAAGGGGAGCCTTTCTTTGGCAGCCTTGTGAGCTTACTGCCTCACCGACCATGGGTGGCATTGATGTTTTAGGTATTTCGTAATCAATGACACAACTTCCAATACAAGTATCTACGAATCGTTCAATAGTATAGTAACCCAACCAAGGGTTGGGGTAGTGTCCCAAGGGAGCGGTTTTGAGAATTAATAGAAAAATAAAATCTAGTTCTAACTAGTCGTAGCTAAAGACATTAACGATGAAAAACATTGTAAATTAAAGGGGGACACAAAAGTGTCAAATATTAATTTGGAGGTTTTGTCACAAGTACAACTAAAACAACAAAAAAACAAAAAAATCAAGTATAGGGACGAGTTCTTGGGGTGTGACCACAATACAAGTTGAGATAAATAGTTGGGTACATGCTTTCGATAGGAAATTTAGATAATAGTGACTAGTCTAAGCTTTAGATGGAAATAAGTTCCCTCTCGGGCAACTTACCCCGTTTCAAATGCGTTCCTCTCGGACACCCATTTGCCGCATGAAGACCAGCCTAAGCCTTACCCCACTCACTCTCTCAAGCTGAGTGTTAGGATGTGGGACTAGGGCTCACCCTCTCGGACTGAACCTCATGTCGACCCACTCCTTAGGCCATCAGTCTAGTGGTCTTGGTTTTGCGACCTCCCTCTCGGGCATACCGAAAATGCATGGGTGGCTTTGTATTTGGAACTACAAACCCATTAACTTAAACCACAACTACTAGGTGAAATAACCATTAAAATACATCTAAACTATCAGCAAGCAAGACCCAACAATAATATCAACATATATTTGCTAAATCACACCCCAAGAATGGGGGTTTTTAGCCACACATCAAGAAATAAGAAAATAAACCTAAAATGATAGTGAAATCAAATGGGTATAAGAAATTAAACCTTGATTTAAGCAAAGGAAGAAGAATAGAGAAGACCCACTTCCAACTTGGGGAAGATGAACTCCTTTCTTCAGGTTTTCCCAAACCCTCTCCAAACTTGAGAGTAAAAATAAAAAAGTACTAAAATTATAATGTAATGCTAAAACTGATATTGTCCACTGATACTCCAAATTTGATCCTAAGCTATAACTCTCAACGAGTATTTATAGTTTTCAAAAATATGTGTTGTGGTGGATCACTCGGCGACATTAGTTGGAATCACCAATAAACTCGGCGATTCGTCCTTTGGTGTAGTTCATCGCCTTCTTGCACCATTCTTCGGGATCGTCGTGCTCTGGGTCAATGGGAGACATAGTACTGCTTCACGGACATTCTCGGCGATGTGCCGACTGCTCCCTTTTTCTGCCGACTTGATCTTTTCCTTCAGGGCTCAGCACACTGGAATAGAAGGCAAAGTGAGACCCTTCGGTGATTCACCAAGTGGACTCGGCGATCTTCAAGTCTTCGTTTTCTTGTTCTTTTCAAGCTTTTCGTTCCTTTTTGCGAAGTAGTGTCCATGCTTTCCTTTAAACTTCAAATACCTATAACTTAAAGGTTTTCATCAGATATTGAGATAAAATAAGCATTTGAGGACACAATTTCTATTAAAATATAGCCCTAAATGAGTCCTATTTGTGGACCCATCAACACCCCCAACTTAAACTTTTGTTTGTCCTCAAGCAAACTCAAGTTCAGCTGTTCAAAAAGGGTGTCTCAAATAGTGCTACACAAGACTCAACCATGAACATACACAACAAGACTCAGACTACTTACGCAAAGACAAATTGTGTACCCAAAGATTCAAGTTGTGACACACCAATATCAAAGATTCTCATGCTCACAATACTTGCTACTAATGCAAGTGCAAGCTCAGCAGAAGTATCTAAATGCCCTCACACAAAGAATGATCCATATTCACACACAAAAGTTAATCAATTTAAGACCAGGAATCAGATGCAACGCTCATGTTGACACCCAATTTTGGCCCTCCACAATTTAGTTAATTTTCAAGTTTCTCAAATTTCAAAAAAATTGAAATAATTATTTTCGTAAATCAAAATACTTTAAAAAATTATTTTCAAGGCACTTTTTGCCATTTTTCATATAGATTATATAATACTTAAAATATAGAGATTTATATAATTTTCAATTTGAATAAACATTTAGAAGGTCATTTTTACTAAAAATAGGTTTCTAATTAAATATGCATTTTATTTCTTTAAAAATGATTAATTCACATATTGGTTTTTTGCGTCAAAATAATTGTTTATGTTGCAAGAGTTGAGAAGCTTAGTCTTTAAATTAAATACGTAATTTACTTTTGCTTTCAATTTATTTAAGATATGGTAAGAGGACCAGTTCCTTAACCCATTTATTTTTCCTCAGTTTTTTAATCCAATCTTTGGCCCCAAAAAGCTTTAAACCGGCCCACACCCTTTATTCCACTATTTTCCTAATCCCTTTTACCTCACGCGCGCACAGACTCTTTTTGTTTCCCAGAAAGAACACACAGAACTCCCCTACGCGCTCCCCATCCCACCTCTTTCTTCTTCTTCTTCAGCGAAAGCAACCAAACGAACCCAACTTTAAATCCTCAGATTCACCGCCTCAATTTTCCTCTTTTCTCCTTCAATTCATACTCTCCGCGTGCATAGCACGAGCTCAAAGATGCCTCAAGCTTCCAGCATTGCTTTCCTCAACAGTAATACCCTTATGATTTTCAATTTTCCTTTTTCAATTTCATTCAAAATGGTACGAATTCGTACATTAACTAGTTGGCAATCCTTATCTGTTAAGGGATTTTAAAAATTCTCAAAAACCCACATCGAAAATCTTTCCAAATTTCATGAGATTTTAGGTCATATAAATACCCCCTCCCTCTTACTGTTCAAAGAGGGGTTTTGGAGGCGAAGAAAAGAGCACCCCGCTATGTTTTTTTGGGAGCTCTTATTTTCATCACTGAAATTCGATTGATTCGCGGCTATTTTGAGTCGGAGTGGTGGTGGAGTTCGTCACGTCCAGACTCGAGTTCCGGTCGCTGCCCAGAACCAGGTAACTCTTTCCTTTCCTTTTCTATTTAATTTAATTTTAGTCTATGTTGTTGTGTTATGTGTTAGAGCCGATTTAAGGCTAGTGTGTTTCCTAATATTTATATGTTGATGAATACTTTTTGTTGAATGCCTAAGTATTGGTGATTTTACAAGTATGTTAGCAATGTTTCTTTTATTCCCTATGGGTTGTTTGAGTTTCCAATCCTAGTTTCTGGAGAGAGTTACTGTTTATTTTTTTTCAGATTTTTCTTTTAGTAAAATGTGAAATCCTGTTTTGATTTAATAGCACATTTTGCTTGGTTGATTCTGTATCGCATCTGGTGATTGAAAATAACCTAAAAATGCCTTGCCCTTGCTAACTCTACTGAATAGTTGCTCTTCTAGTGTTTCCTTAAGAATCGATATCTTGCTCCATAAAATGGTTAAAATGTTAATACTTGGTTTAGTTTCTATCATTTTGGTCCCATTGAAATAAGGGTTTATTTATAAGTTTATAAAATCTGAGGTCTCAAATTTATCATTCAAGATTGTTTTGTATCGTGTTTTTTATCAGATTTCTTAAGTCATATATGATTAAAATGTTGTTGTGACTTGTTCGAGTTTAGTTGTTGTTTATATTATGAACTTGTTTCTTTAGTTTAGTACGACACTTTTGATACTCTATTCAGTTCGTTTGTGGTCCAAGGGATTGAGCAATTGCATGTTGTATGTAGATTCTTTTTGAGTGCACTCAATATAAATTCTACTTTTACATATGCTCCTTAAAGTTAACCCCTGCTTTCTTCGTTTTACATCCAGTTCCCTTTTTCACAATGTGGGTATCTTGCTTGCTTCTTATGTTAAGGATTTTATTTGTTCGGAAACCATGAGTTGATCCTAGGTTTAGTTGAGCTCTAGATGAAGTTGAATTTAAATTCAACTTCTCTTTGGTTGCTCCTAAATCCTTTAGATCCTCATGTCACTCCTTTGAGCTATAGATCCTAAATTGTGTACATTTTCTTGGCTTGGAATTCATCCTATTTGCTGATTATTAGTTTAATTATTGGATGTCATATATGTGTTGTTCTATTTGGAAGCTCATATGTCATGTATTGCTTTACTAGTCGTGATCTTTTGTTGATTTGCTCAATTTCTGAAATGGTAGAGCATGTTAGCCTTACAATGATTTCTTCCAAGTACGATTTTTGAAGTTCTGTTATGCTTAGTTTACCTAGAGTTAGTATGGATAAATTATGCATCTAAGTTATATAATATATGTTAGTACTTTGTTAATTTAGCTCATTGTTTACTCTTTGTTAAATTCAATCGAAGTGTGGTAATTTTGTGAGTTAGAGATGAGTAATTTATAGCTAGCAATGTGCTGATTGAAACTTGAATCTATGAGCTGGTTAATTAGACTTAAGGCTATAAAATCAAGTATTTTATTTTTCTCTTCTTTAGCATTTTCTCCTATCTTTGTGTTTTGCTCTTATTAGTTTTTATTTTTTAGTCACACTAGATAAAGATAAGAAGTTGTCTGCTTGTTTTAATTTTAGTTTTGCATGTTTCAATGTAGACTACAATACTATAATCTTGTTTAAGTTCACATACAGTTTCTCTGCATGTATAATTTATTTCTAAGTTCCTTCATTTCTCAAAATAGTTTTCTTTGTCTTGTGCCTTGCTTAAGAAAGTTGACGTATTGCTTAATATTAATGCTTTGGTTTTATGTTCTCTGTAATGATCCCTTATTTTTTCTCCTATAGATGACTTGTTTATTGACTTAGTTTTTCCTTGTTATTTTGAAAGAAAATTTGTCCAGTTTACCATACTACTTAAGTTCTGAAAGCTGTGACTAATTAATGATTATGTGCTTCCGGTTTGGTTATTTTGACAATAATTTTAATCAGTTATGTTTTCTTTGGAGCTCATCTATACTAGCTAATTCTTTTTCTTATTATGCATGAACACGCTTCCATTGAGTTCAGTTGGACTCCCCATCTCTTGCATACTCTTCTATTTGAGTCGACCTCATCCGAGTCACGCAAGGAAATGCTAATACTGTTGGGTTAAAATTTCAAGAAACTAGCCACAGACAGCAGCCTAAAGGAGCTGAAATTTGAGTTTTTGGACTCGAAGTCCACTAAAAATAGCAGCAGCAGCCGCCTCAAAGGGCTGAAAAACAAAGAGCAAAATTGGATTAAAACCCATAAGGGATGGGACAACAGTTCGCAACAATTTCAGGCCCCAAAATGGTCGAGTGTGGGCTGGAAATTTCAGTTATTTAATTCATTGGTTACTTTATTTCCTCATTATTATTTTTATTGTGAATGCTAACTTTTTGTTAACTTTTTCTTTAACTTAGATGAATCCTTTTGGAGGTTCTTTATTGGCTCTTCTATTTCATTACTTGTTTACTTTAAGTTTTTAAATTTTCAAACTCTTTTAAGTTAGGTAATTTAAGCTTATAGAATAACTTAAGAACCTTTCATGTTCTTTCATAGTTTCTGAAAAGCTTCGAATCCATGTTTATGAGTTTGAAATAACTATTTAGTTCAAATTTTTGAATAGGGTAAAATTGTTAAGTTTCTTAAAAATAAATTAGTTGACTTTTAATTTAACTTAGGACTTTGTATGAATGACTTGAGGATTTCTTTTATCCTTTCATAGTTGTTAAACGAGGTTCTTTACTCCATGTTTACGAGTTTGAATTAATTGTATGATTCAAAACTTGACTATGGATAAAGTTTCAAGTTAGGTTTATTTTTGAGATTTTACAAGTTTCAAATTTTTTTTATTTAAGTTTCAAATAAGATTTTTTAAGCAACCCTTTTTTATATAAAATTAGCCAAATTTTTAAATCCGTCGGTCAACCGTGTGTTAGTGGATTCTCTAAGATGCCTAAACCCTTCCTTAGAGAATTATTTGAACCCTTACCCGACTCTGGTTTTATTTAAAATGTTTTTCTTTCAAAAATTTCCTTTTTAAATGGTTTTCTTATTTTTTCCTGAAAATTAAGTGGCGACTTCCAAAATATAAATTTTTCCAAACCTTAACAAACTGCCAAAGTTGCAAAATTGGTTTCAAAACCTTAGTTTTTGAAATTGGATCGTAACAGCTCACACTCAAAAAGATTACACAATGCATGTTTTCACCCATAGGTTTGCCCCTAGTTTCCAATCGAATTTCGATTCGGCTTACTCAAGATTAAAAAGGTCTTTTCAAGGCTTGTAATGGGGTAGAGTACATAGGTATGGTCATTTAGGCTCAGTGACTTCTTCATCCTCATGAGATGTGGTGTTCTCAAAACGTCCTTTTCCTTTCCTCTATCACTTTTTCTTATAGTGCTTCCAAGTCATCCATTCATTCACTCTCCATGTATTACTTGGAAACCCAACTCCTTTTGCACCTTTATTCAAAAATTATATAAATATATACAATTTTTTTTTTTTAGACGGGTTTCCATTTTGTTTTGCAATACCATGAGTTAGAGAGACTTTTTCCTGCACTTCTTGACTTCTCCTTTTCCTTTTCACCACACCCCCAACTTAGGCTTTTGGCCTAAGTTGGCTATTCACTAAACCACAAATTAAGAGGATTATAGGTAGTGGGTTAAGTAAGGTCTAGGGTTCATCAAATTTCTTCCAAAGAAAGGTAAGGCTCAAGGGGTGTTCAAAAGAGTTTCACATGATCACGGGTAGGCCACAAAAGAGGTATATGTAAAATTTGGCTCACACTCTTTAAAGTTTCCTAGGATCATATCAAGAGGACACCTTTCTAAATCAATCAGGCTAACGGGGAAAATTCTGGGTTTATTCATGCATAGTTCAAAGTAAGCTAACCACACAAGTCATGGATACTTAAGTCAAACAAGACTACACACTTTCTCTAGTGTGCAACGGTCATTACAAGAGAATCAATTCGATAAATGGCTAATCACAACAAGATGCAAAGAGTTCACATATTGTCTATGCAACTTCATTTGGTATCGTCGTAGCCACACATTCATGTTCGTTGATTGAGAGCACTATTCAAGTCATCACTATTGATCAGAACTGAGAATTAAATTTTGCAAAAGAACAACCACTTTCAACACAAGCGGTGGCGAATTTTTTTGAAAAACAATTTTTTTTCGAAAGGGTCAAAATTTGCATTAATTAAAATAAAAGAGAGGAGCCATGAGCTCAAACATTCACAAAAAGCAGTGTGAAAACAATTTTAAAAATAGACAACCCAAATGCATACAAAAACACAAACAGCAATAGCACATAAAGGTGGGCCTCACCCAACTACAAATAAAAAGCAATTTGTCGTCAAATACCATTAAAAGTGTTCAAAAGTAAAAAGCATAATAAAACAGAGAGGGAGGTAAAGAAAGGTCCTGACTATGCAGTCTCTCTCCCTGTCGGGGCATTGTTGTCGACAAAATAAATACGGACTGACCTTTTGTGCTTGTTGAAATACTACTGAGAAGCTAGGCGTCAATGCAATCCAAATCTGTGCACAAACCAATGAATCAAAATACTCCAGAAGTGCAAGAAATATAAAATTGTAGTGCAGGTGTGGGTGTTGGACAAATAAAAAGCGTGGGAAAGTGAATGAAGTTGGAAATTCTAAACCTTTGGCTTGTAAAAAAATACTGTCCACTGGGCCACGTTAGTCAAACTCGCCAACTCACTCGATGGACTGCCGACTGTTTGGTTCTCCGCTGAAGTTTATAGAATCTCTGGTTTACGGGGGTTCAAACGGCGGTTTCCATCGTGATCGCTGACATGATTAGCGTTTTGCCAATGATTTCCAAAACTCGCTGAGTTTTACAGACTCTAATGTTGACGATGTCTAGAGTGGAATGACAGATAAGGTCGAATTCGCCGATCCTTTTGGCGAATCACCGACTGGATTCATCACTTGCCTATCTGCACCTTTTGTTCACTCTTCATACTTCCATCTGCACAATCAACTCACCATTATTTTATCAAAGCTAAAGAAAGTAATACATGGTTTTCGGTTGCCTCCCAAACAACGCCTTAGTTAACGTCGTGGCACGACGCATCAGCGTCTTCTAAATTCAACACTTCAACCAAAGAAATCTCTTGACAATCCCCGAAATATAATTTCAGACGTTGACCGCTCACTTTAAATGGAGGTCCTTCCTGATCTTTAATTTCTATGGCACTATTGGTGAACACTCGTGTTACTCTAAAAGGTCTAGACCATTTGGATTTGAGCTTTCCAGGAAAGAGTCTAAGTCGAGAGTTGTATAACAAAACTCAATCTCCTACTTTGAAGTTCCGCTTGAGTATTCAAGCATCATGCCATTTCTTCATTTTCTCTTTGTAGATGGCAGAACTTTCATACGATCTGAGTCTAAATTCATCCAGTTCGTTCAACTATTCTACCCTCTCCCTTTAAGTTTTTGACCAGTCCAAATTTAAGGCCTTCATTGCCCACAATGCTTTGTGTTCTAGTTCTACAGGTAAATGACAAGCCTTACCATAAACCAATTGATAAGGAGACATACTGATAGGTGTCTTATAAGCAGTCCGGTATGCCCATAGTGCATCGTCAAGTTTCCTAAACCAGTTAGTTCTATTGGCATTTACTGTCTTTGCCATGATGCTTTTGATTTCCCGATTTAACACTTTGACTTGGCCAATTGTTTGGGGATGGTATGGGGTTGCTACCTTGTGTTTCACCCCATATTTACTCAATGCCGTTGAAAACTACCTATTGCAAAAGTGAGACCCCCCATTTCTAATGATTGCCCTATGAGTGCCAAACCTTGCGAAAATGCAACGTTTCAAAAATTGGACAACACTTATTCCTTCGTTGTTTGGTAGTTCAATGGCCTCTACCCATTTGGCCACCAAGATATATTTATTTCTAAATGAGCTCACAAATGGGCCCATGAAATCGATCCCCCATACATCGAATAGCTCGACTTCCAAAATTGGAGTGAGAGGCAACTCATGTCTTCAAGACACTCCGCCTTGCTACTGACATTACGAGCATTTCTTTGCAAATTCATGTGCATCTTTGTATAGGGACGTCCAGTAATAACCATTTTGGAGGACTTTAGCAGCAGTGCAAATACCACTATGGTGACCTCCTACTGGGGATGCATGGCAAGCATGGAGAATTTCTACCGCTTCCTCTATCGGAACATATCTCCTAATAACATGGTCAGCACATTCTTGAAACAAGTAAGGTTCATCCCAAAAGTACTTTTTAACATCGAACATGAGTCTTTTTTGTTGGTAAAAGGTCAGCTCATCGGGTATCTATCCACTCACAATGTAGTTTGCAAAGTTTGCATACCATGGTGTGGATTTGAGAGATATTGCAAACAAGTGTTCATCGGGGAAGGAATCATCTAAGTCAACCTCACGCTCGGCATCGCCTCTTCCTTGCAACCTCGATAAGTGGTCGGTCACTTGATTTTTGCAGCCCTTCCGATCTCTCACCTCAAAATCGAACTCCTGTAGTAATACCACCCACCTTATCAATCTTGGTTTTGCATCTTTCTTCGCCATCAAGTAGCGGAGTGCAGCATGATCACTGTGTACTATTACTTTGGTTCCTAGCAAGTATGCCCGAAACTTTTCAAATGCATAGACCACTGCGAGCAACTCCTGCTCCATGACTGTATAATTTCACTGGGCACTATTCAGAGTTTTGCTTGCGTAATAAATTGGGTGAAATAGTTTGTTGCGCTTTTTCCCCAATACTACTGCCAATGCCATCCCACTAGCATCACACATTACTTCGAAAGATTCAGACCAATTAGGACTGATGATAATCGGGGTGGATACTAACTTTTCTTTCAGACACTTAAATGTGACCATACAAGCTTCATCAAAATAGAACTTCACTTCCTTCTCTAGGAGTTTGCATAGTGGTTGTGCAATCTTTGAGAAGTCTTTAATGAACCTTCGGTAGAAACCTCCATGACCCAAGAAGCTGCGAATACCTTTCACTGAAATTGGTGGGGGTAATTTCTCAATGACCTCAATTTTTGCCTTGTCAACTTCAAGACCCTTTTGCGACACCTTGTGCCTAAGAACGATTCCTTCCTTCACCATAAAATGACATTTTTCCCAATTGAGAACCAGATTCGTAACCACGCATCTTTGGAGCACCTGTCCTAAGTGTGTCAAACATTCCTCAAATGTGTCCCCTACGACTGAGAAGTCATCCATGAATACTTCCATAGAGTCTTCGACCATATCTGCAAAAATAGACAACATACAACGCTGGAATGTTGCTGGGGCATTACATAACCCGAATGACATCCTTTTTAATACAAATGTTCCATAAAGGCAGGTAAAAGTGGTTTTCTGTTGGTCTTCTGGCGTAATAGAGATCTGATTGTAACCGGAATATCCATCTAAAAAGAAATACCACCCCCTTTCTGATAATTGGTCTAGTATTTGATCCATAAAGGGCATTGGAAAATGGTCTTTCTCGGTCCATGAGTTATGCTTTTAATAATCCATGCATACTCACCACCCAGTCACCGGTCTTGTCGGCACAAGTTCTCCTTTTGCATTTGGGACTATGGTTATACCTTCTTTTTTTGGTACACATTGCACTGGACTTACCCACTTACTATCTGCGATAGGGTAGATCACTCCTGCATCTAGCCACTTGATGATTTATTTCTTCACCACCTCTTGCATTGGAGGGTTCAATCTCCGTTGATGCTCCACATTAGGTTTACATTCACCGTCAAGACGAATCTTGTGAGTACAGATCCTAGGAGGAATTCGTACTATATCGGCTATTGTCCATCCAATAGCTTGTATATGTTTCCGCAGTACTTCAATGAGCAATTTCACCTGCCCTTCGAGAAAATCGGCTACAAAAATCACTGGTAACGTGTTATTGGCTCCTAAGAAGGCATACTTTAGATGAGAGGGTAGGACTTTTAATTCTAGATTCGGGGGTTCATCTGTTGATGGCTTTGCAGGAGGACTTTCTCTGTTTTTTAGGTTGATATCCAACTTGATTGGATTCCTTGAGTATACTCCTAACCCTGATAAGGCAGCTACCATTTCCCCATAGACTTGAATTTTGGATTCTTCATAGTTAGCGAGTACAAACTCAAGGGGTTCATTCTTTCGATTAAATGGTTAACACTTACCACTACCTCATCTATAACATCCTCAGTAGAAACCACATGTATATTACTTGGTTGCTTCATGGATTTACAGATATTGAAGGTCACCTCATCATCGTTCACACGAAACTTTAATTTTCTGCTTTCGACATCCACCAATGCGCTCCCAGTAACCAAGAAGGGCCTTCCCAAAATAGTGTGGATTTCACCATCGATCTCACAGTCTAGAATCACAAAATCATCCTGAAAGACGAACAAATCTACTTTTACCAATATGTCATGGAGTATCCCCATTGGGTGCTTGATTGATCGATCAACCATAAGGAGTCTCATTGTGGTTGCCTTTGGTTCACCCAAACCAAGTTGTTTGTATATTGCATAGGGCATGAAGTTAACGCTTTCTCCCAAGTCGCACAAAGCTTTAGCGAATTGGAGTATACCAATTGTGCATGGATTTGTGAATGCCCGAGGATCTTCTCTCTTAGTGATTGACTCATTTGTCATAATTGCGCTGCAACTATGGGGCACCTCAATCGTTTCATACTCTAAGATCCTTTTCTTTGTAACCAGCTCCTTCATGAATTTGGCATACCCTGACATTTCCAACAATGCTTCTACCAGAGGGAGGTTAATTGACAAGTTCTATAATACTGACAATTTTTTTTGAACTTCTCATCTTCATTCTTCTTTTTCAAATGTTGAGGAAATGGTGGAGGTGTTTTTGGTAAAGGGTGCGTGATTTTTGTAGCTTGGATATGTTGCTCTGCATCATATTATGGTTCTTTTGCAAGGTTTTGTGGAATAGGTGATTTCCGTTCCCCTATAACCTAGCTCTCTTCCTGCATGCAAGCGTCCTCATCTGCCATCACATTCCATTTTTCCATCTTTCCACTGTGGGTTACCACAGCCAACCCCCTTTCATTATCTTCCATTAGTGTTCTGGAGGATAATTTAGCTGTTAATAGACTCAATTGACCTTCTAGTGTTTTGATGGCATCGGCGTGAGAATTCACTTTGTTGTTTAGTGATGAAAATTCATCTCTCATTCCTTTCAGCAAATCATCAGAGCCCTCAACTTTATCAATTATGCGTGACAATAGATCATTTACCCGAGGACTACTTGCGCTCCCTTTTGATTTTGGGCTTTCACTCAATTGAGTACGATCTTCCTCATGGTCATCTTGATCACCCCAATCGTGGCAATATCTCCTTGATTCTTCATCCCTATAATGGTTCCGACCTTGATTTCCACCCCACTGTTGATTGTGTGAGTGGAAACCCTCCTCATATCTTGTGGAGTTCCAACCTTTATTCTCCCCCGGTCTTAAGTAACCAGATGAAGAACCCCCTCAATTCTTTTGGAGTTCCAAACTTGATTCTCCCCCGGTCTCAAATAACCAGAAGGAGAACCCTCCTCAACTCGAATACTCCATACGTCCCCTTCATGTGCTCGTGTATCACTTCTATTTGAGACAACATCTTTTTGGTGTTTTCGTCCCTTTACCTTTCTTTTTCGAGTTGTTCTTGCGTTAATCTGAAGCACAGTGGGGAAACTTGGTCATCTTTTGTGTACTATGCTTGATTTACTTTAGTAATGCCATCTAGGAGAAATGATGCTACTTCAAATGATTGTAACATTATTCCTCCTTGCACCAGCTGATCAACTATCCCTTTAGTAACTGAATCCAGATTACGGTAAAAATATTGGAGCAGTAACTCACTCGACAATCCATGCGTTGGACATTTTTGCAAAATTCTCTTAAATCATGTCCACGATTCATGAATCGGTTCGCCTTCCTTTTGGTTAAAACTTTGAATTTCGTTTCTTAGTTTCATCATTTTTTATGAAGGGAAGAATTTTTCATGAAAAGCCGTTACCAGCCCCTCCCATGACTTGATGGAGTCCTTTGGAAGCACGATCAACCACCTAGTGGCTTCCCCGGTTAATGATAATGGAAATAAGCGCAGTCGTATGCATTCTTGCGATAGATTCTTGAATGACAGAGGTGTGCACATTTCTATGAAGCTTTGTATATGTTCATACGAGTATTCATGCTCTAACCCTCCATATACACCTCTTGAATGTATGAGATGGAGTGTTGTGCCAGTAACTTCAAATGTTGCATTTCCATTTGCTTGTGGCATGCGAATTGCATTCATCTCACCCACTTGGGCAGGGTTGTACACACTATTAATATCATCAATATCATTTCGATGAAAAGCATGACCCACTGGGTTGCCTACTTGGCAGCTATTTTCTCCGTTCACACTCATATGGTTGTTGAAACACACAAATGCTCAAAACAAAACTGAAAATTAGGTAAGTTAACTACAACTAAGAAGAACAAAAATTCTCAAGTAACACCACTCCTCGGCAGCGGCGCCATTTCGATGTTTTGGGTATTTCATAATCAACAACACAACTTCCAATACAAGTGTCTACGAATTGTGCAATAGTATAGTAACCCAACCAAGGGTTGGGGTCGTGTCCTAAGGGAACGGTTCTAAGAATTAATAGAAAAATAAAATCTAGTTTTAACTAGTCGTAGCTAAAGACATTAACGATGAAAAACATTTTTTTTCTTCCAGGTATGTAAGGCTATCATAGTGTTGGACTAGTTCGTCCTCGCGCCCTACATCTACTTTCAAATAAGTAAAAGAGTAATCTAGGTTCTATCCTTAGATTTGAGTATTCTTGAGATTAGTTGAGTTTGAGTTCTTGATTCTTTTTTAAAAATTCAATTCCTAATTATTGAATTGATATATGTTATACATTAAGATTCTTGAGTTGATTCATTCATGTCTATGTTTCAGTATAAACCCTATGATTTGAGTATCCTTGAGTTCTGAGTACTGAGTTTCCATATTTCTATTAAGGTCACTAAGTTGAGTCGTTCATGTCCATAATTCCGCATGAGCCCTATGAATTGAGTTATAAATCTTGAAAAACTTTTTAAAGCAAACACTTGAGTCTTAACCTGAGTTTTCGAGAAAGTAAAGATGAGTTTTGAGAAAAAGAGTAAAACATGATTAGTATGACAATCAAGTCTGCCATCAATGCTTAAGTAGTATGGTATCTAGATATACCATCAATGTTTATGAAGTATGACTTCTCAAGTCATCAATGATCATATCATAATACGATTTTGATATATTCTTTAGAAAGAGTTTTCAAGTATGAATTGAGTAAGAGCATAAGGGAACTAAGTATTCCCAAAGGTATCAATTTTTACATTGATAAAAGAGAAACTTTGATTTCTAATTGAGTTATGAGTTCAAAGATATTTTAAGAGAAGTTACCTCTTTTAAGAGGATATTTTGAGCAATTATCTAGAATTGAGGAAGAGTTATGTTTTTAAACATATGAGCATGAGTTATATTTTATTGGGAGTAGTTTTGAGCACCAATATGGGGATGAGTTCATACAACTCAACATCCTCATAAAATATGTATGCCAACATAGGTAAAGGCTCATACTTTTTAGTTGATTCCTTTGTGCTTTTAAGCATAACTTAGTGGATCCACTTAGTTGAGGTGTCCTATATCACGGCAAGGTATAGGACAGTTCTGGCAGCGTGGGTGAGACTTTGTATCATCATGTAGCCCATAGTGATGGTTATCGGTTAGAGAATCTCCCTAGAGTAAACGTGTATTTTTATATATCACTTATTATGTTAAGTTCAGAGATGAGAAATTATTTTGTAAAGCTTTAAATGATTTAACTCCTTTATTTCTTTACATTTAGCTTGAGTACATTGTTATCTATTGAAGTCCTTTCTTTCAGTTATTTGTTATTCAACTATATTACATACTCGTACATTAAATGTACTGATGTCATTCTACCTACATATTTTAATGATGCAGATAAAGGTTCTTAGGATACTCAAGAAGAGTCTGTTGAGATCACTTTATTCACTTGTCATCTTTTGAGTGAGAACTCCATGCAACCGTACGACTCCAGTTTTATGAGTTTTTAGTATGAGTAACATCTTGAGTAGTGGTGGGTCTTGTCCCGTCACTCATCTGTATATAGTAGAGGCTTCATAGATAGATAGTTTTTAAGAGTCTTCAATTTTTAGATGTTTTATTTAAACTTATGATTCATACTCAGTATATTCAACAAAGTTTTGAAATTCAGTAAGCTATTTTTAAACGTTTCTTTCAACTTCATGCTTATGTATGATCAAGTTAGTCTTCCACTTGTAGTTAACAAGGATGAGTGTTCTCTTGGGGACCAACAATGGTTGTTGAGTGCCGACCACGTCCAAGGTGTAGGCTCGGGTCGTGACAGTTTGTGTGTTCCTAATGTTGATGACTTGATATTCCATTCACCCGGGAGCCACCAAGACATACCATGACTTGCGGGAGATCTATTGGTGGAAGGGATGAAGAATGATATCCTGGGATTTATGGCTAAGTGTCCTAAAGGTTAAGCATCAGAATCCGGGAGGTTTATCCAAAGACATTAGTATTCCTACTTGGAAGTGGGAAGATTTTAATATGGAGTTCATAGTTGGTTTGTCCCGCACACCGCGACAACATGACTCGATTTGGGTTATAGTAGACCGAATGAAAAAATCAGCTCATTTCATTCCCCTCAAAATTTCTTATTCGGTGAAAAATTATGCTAAGTTTTATTTGAGAGAAATGATAAGGTTGTATGGAGTGTCCTTGTCCATTATCTCCGATCGAAGTACTCAATTCACTTCACAGTTTTTGAAATCTTTCCAAAAGGGTTTTGGTACTAGTGTTAAGCTTATCATGACTTTTCATCCACAAACCGAAGGATAAGCAGAGCGCTCTATCCAAACTTTGGAAGATATTTTGAGAGCTTGTGTGATTAATTTCAAAGGAGTTTTGGATGATTACTTGCCTTTGATTGAGTTTGCCTATAATAATAGCTATCACTCCAGTATTGGTATGGCTCCATTTGAGGCTCTTTATGGAACGAGGTGTAGATCTCCTATAGTTTGGTTTGAGGTGGGTGAAGTTGCATTGCTAGGACTCGAGTTAGTTCATGAGGTTATGGATAAAGTCTGATTTATTAAAGAAAGGTTGAGAACAGCCCAAAGTTGACAAAATTCCTATGCCAATGTTAGAAGAATAGATCTTGAGTTTGATGTCTGTGATTGGGTTTACATGAAAATTTCACCCATGAAGGATGTAATGAGATTTGCTGATAAGGGGAAACATAGTCATCATTATGTAGGCCCATATAAATTTTTTAAACGTGCTGGTAAGGTTCATAATGAACTTGAATTGCCTAATGAATTGGCATCGGTGCATCCGGTTTTCCATGTCTCTATGTTAAAGAAGTGTATTGGAGATTCGACATCTATAGTTCCCTTCGAAAGTTTAGGAGTTAAGGAGAATCTTTCATATGAAGAAGTTTCGCTTGAGAGTTTAGACCGGCAAGTTAAATAGGTGAGAAACAAAGAAGTTGCTTCCCTGAAAGTGTTGTGGACGAATCATTTAGTTGAGGGAGCTACTTGTGGAAGGAACCAATCGAATTTAGACAAACTAGGATCGAAAAACGAACAAAAAAATTCGTCAAAATTCTGGGGAATAGAGGTGGGGTGCCGCGCCACTCTGGGTGCCTCACATAAGTATATGAAGGTTGGACTCTGGGGTACCACACAACTCAGAGTGCCCCAACCCAGGTTCTGTAGTTTTGAGTCTGCGCCCGGCGCCACTCGGTAAACCAGGGTCGCCAAGTCTTCTACCCTTTCCAACTTCTTTCCGTTTGAGTTCCCTTGAATCGTACCTATATTTTCTATTTGATTTCTACACTTTAAGGTACATCTAAACATTATGATATCATCCATAAACATGAATCATAACCTTGAATCTATAAATTCAAATTTAAGGAAAGTTAAGAGCCAAGTCTAGACAGTTCTTAGAGTCTTCTCAAAAGTATTTTGCAAATGCTTTAAACTTGTTGTAAGACTTGCGTTTTGAGTTGAGTAAAGAGTAACAAATGAAGTTTATTTTCTTCAAAAGAGTATATGGGAACTATGTAATGCCAAAGAGTAAATGTTTTCACATTCAAACAAGAAAGGAAACACTGATTTCCAAAAGAGCCTCAGAGCTAGTTTTTGAGTAAAGAGTAAATTTTTTCACATTTAAGCAAGAGAAGAAGCACTAATTTCCAAGAGAGCCCTTGGGCTAGTTTCTTTGAGTAATTATCTCAAACCACCGAAAGAGTTATATTTTTAAACATATGAGCTAGTTTCATTTTGGGAGTAGTATTAAATATCGATTTTGGGACAAGTTGGTCTCCATAAACCGTGTAGCCAGCATGGGTAGAAAAGGGTCACACTTTTTAGATGATTCCTTAGTGATTTTTAGCATAGACTAGTGGATACATTTAGTAAGTTTGGTTCTATACCCCGGCAAGGTATAGGACGACCCTGGCAGCGTGATGCAAAAAGTTGTATCATCACATAGCTCATAGTGATGGTTGTCGTTTTGGAGAAACTTCCACAAAGATATTTTTTATATTCTTATACACATAATTAACTTGTATTTTCATATACAACAGAGTTTAAATTGTATCCTTGCATACAAATAGAGTAATATTGTATTTTTCACTACACAGAGTTGTTATTCACATGTGTTAAAAGCTTTTCTTTATATTGCATTTATATTACTGCTTTATATTGAAATGAGTTGAGAACATGTATGCTATTTCAGTTCCCTTTCAAGCTTATGTCTTGCTTTAGAATTCCCCTTGCATGATCGTACATTGTATTGATGCCACTTGGTCTGCATCTTTTTATGATGCAGATACAGGTAACCAGGATCAGCATCCTGTGCATCGCTGATCCAGCTGAGCTTCAGAGGTGTTGGTGAGCCTTCTTACTTTCGGAGGATCCCCTTTTTATTATATTCAGTATGGTAGCTTTTAGGATGTTGTGGGTCTTGTCCTGAATTCCATCTCAGTTGTTAGACGCTTTAGAGACAGTTAGTTATTGTTAGTTCATGAGTCTTTTCATTTCCATTCAGTTATTTTGAAACTTGAGTTGCTACTTTAGATAGTGAATGTTTATTTATAAAATATTCTAAGTTATATATTGAGCTTTCAATTTACTTTTTAAAGTACCTTTATCATAAGTAAGTCTTCCGCTGAGTAATAAGCCAGGCCAAGGGTTCGCTTGGGACCAGCAAATGGTTCTCGAGTGCCAGTCCTACCCAGGGTGTAGTCTCGGAGCATGACAAACTTGGTATCAGAGCACAAAGTTGAAGAGTCCTAGGGAATCTATGAAGCCGTGTCTGTAGATTCCTAGTTATCGATGTGAAGCGCGCCACATCTATTATTATGAGGTTGCGACACTTAGGAACTATCTCACTCCTATCATACTCATTTCGTGTGATATAGTTTATCTATAAAATGTTTTTTCTAATTCGTGCTTGCGCGTGTCTTTTAGATCATGCGTCCACGAAGACCTGTCAGAGGTTGTCCCGCTAGTAAGAATGTTGAACCACATGAACAAGGGGTACCTAATGCACCTGAAGTGCAACCCCAAGGAGAGGTCACCAATGCTGAGTTCCGAAAAGCTATCCGGATCTTGAGTCAAGTTGTGACCAATGAAGTTCGACAAAGAGAGAATCGACAGGAAGTGGCTGATACTTCAGTGATTCGTGATTTCTAAAAGATGAATCATCTAAGCTTCTCTGGTTGAAGTTTACCTGACGATCCAAAAAACTTTGTTGAATAGCTTCAGAAGGTTTTTGAGATCATGCATGTTGCTGATGCTGAGAGGGTGGCCTAGTTACATACCAATTGAAGGGTGTCACTAGAATCTGGTTTGATCAACCTAAAAAGAATAGATTTCACGGTGCACCACTTGTGTGTTGGGCTTTGTTTGAGGATGCCTTCTTGGGCCATTTCTTTCCCCGTGAACTAATAAAAGCAAAGGTACGAGAATTCCTTACTCTTAAGCAGGAATATATGAGTGTTCATGACTACAGTCTGAAGTTCACTCAACTTTATCGATATGCTCCAGAGATGGTTGCTGGAATGAGGAGTAGGATAAGTTTGTTCGTTGTTGGGTTGTCTCGTCTGTCAAGTAAGGAAGGCAAGGCAGATATGATGTTAAGAGATATGGAAATATCAAGGTTGATGATCCATGTACAACAGGTTAAGGAATAAAATCTGAAAGATAGGAAATATTTCCAAAACTAGAGAGCTAAGACAGGGAATGAGTCTGGAAAGCAGAAGGGTAATGCCAACCGAACATCTTTCCAATAGAAACAAAAGGAACATGCTCCATCATTTGATAGTTCACCTGCACCAAGGAACATATGTGAGTTCCAAAATTAGAATTCATAGACTTTTCGAACTAGACCTGCGCAGTCTCAAGGTAGTGTGGTACAAGGGGGTAATTGGACTTCTGTATGTGCTAAGTGTGGTAGGAGCCACTCAGGGGTGTGTCATTATGGCTCCAGTGGTTGCTTCAACTGTGGTCAGAACGGTCATTTTATGAAAGAGTGCCCTAAGAACAGGCAAGGAAATGGTAATGGGGGCAACAGAGCCCAATTTTCTTCAGTTGCTCCACCAGACAGAGCTTCGTCTAGAGGAGCTACTACTTCAGGGCAAGGCGGAAGGGCAAACCGCCTGTAATGCTATCAATAGTCGCCAAGAGCAAGAGAATTCACTAGATGTTATCACTGGTATGATCCAAGTCTTTAGCTTTGATGTTTATGCTTTGCTAGATCCAGAAGCTACTCTATATTTTGTGACTCCTTATGTTGCGATGAATTTTGATGTTCTTCCTAAGAATATTGATGAGCCCTTCAGTGTTTCTACACCTGTTAGTGAGTCTATTCTAGATGAGAGTGTCTATCGGGATTGTACCATTTCTGTCAATCACAAGAACACCATGGCTGACTTTGTTGAGTTAGATATGGTAGATTTTGATGTCATTCTACGTATGGACTGGCTTCATGCCTGTTATGCCTTAGTCAATTGTAGAACTCGAGTTGTTATGTTCTAGTTTCCTAATAAGCCAGTTATAGAGTGGAAGAGTAGATCAGTAGTGCCTAATGGTCGTTTCATTTCATACATTAAGCCAGTTATAGGAGCTAGTCTATATTTTGTGACTCCTTATGTTGTGTCTATCACTTAGTCCGAGTTAATGACTCTAGTGTTGAGATACCTCCTATTCAGTCAGTTCCTGTAGTAAAAAAGTTTCCAGAAGTCTTTCCAGATGATCTTTTCAAAGTCCTTCATGAGAGAGAAATAGAATTCGATATAGATATTCTTCTTGATACTCATCCTATATCTATTCCGCCATATAGGATGGCACCAGCAGAATTGAAATAGTTAAAAGAGCAGTTGAAAGATATCCTTGAGAAGAGTTTTATTCGACTAAGTGTCCCACCTTGGGGTGCTACAATCTTATTTGTGAGAAAAAATGATGGTTCTCTTAGAATGTGTGTAGATTACTGTCAGTTAAACAAGGTTACTATCAAGAATAAGTATCCTCTTCCGAGAATTGATGATCTCTTCGATCAACTTCAAGGTGCCACTTGCTTTTCTAAGATAGACCTCAGATCTGGCTATCATCAGTTGAGAGTAAGATAAAGTGATAATATTTCTAAGACATCATTAAAGACCCATTATGGTCATTATCAGTTCCTAGTTATGTCTTTTGGTTTGACCAATGCTCCTGCAACATTTATAGACCTTATGAATAGAGTATTCAGGCCTTATTTACATATATTTGTTATCTTATTCATTGATGACATTCTAATTTATTCGAGGAGTGAGGAAGATCATGCTAGTCATTTCAAAATAGTTCTCCAAACTCTCAGAGATAAGGAGTTATAAGCTAAGTTTTCTGACTGTGAATTTTGGCTTAAGTCTGTGGCATTCTTATGCCATATTGTTTCCGGTGATGGGATTTGAGTTGACACTCAAAAGATAAAGGCAGTGCAGAATTGTCCTAGACCCACGTCTCCAACTGATATTAGAAGTTTCTTGGGATTGGTTGGCTATTATAGGAGGTTCATCGAGTGATTCTCATCTATTTCATCCCCATTGACTAAGTTGACTCTGAAAAAGTGAAGTTTCAATGGACTGAAGCTTGTGAGAAAAGCTTTTAGGAATTGAAAACTAGGTTGACTACTGCCCAGTATTGACCTTACCAGAAGGTATGGAAGGTTTGGTTGTGTATTGTGATGCCTCAAGAGTTGGATTGAGTTGTGTGTTAATGCAGAATGGTAAAGTTATTTCTTATGCCTCCAGACAGCTGAAAGTTCAACTAAAGAACTACCCAACTCATGATCTAGAGTTGGCTACCGTAGTGTCTTCTTTAAAGATCTGGCGTCATTATCTTTATGGTGTTCATTTAGAGGTGTTCACTGATCACAAGTGCCTTCAGTATGTGTTTAGTCAGAAAGAGCTTAATCTCAGACAGAGAAGGTGGTTATAATTACTCAAAGATTATTACATGAGCATTCTCCATCACACAGGTAAGGCTAATGTTTTGCTGAGGCCTTGAGTAGGTTGTCTATGGTTAGTACCACCCATGTTGATAAAGAAAAGACAGAGTAGCAAAAGATGTGCACAGACTTAAGCGACTAAGAGTTCAACTAATGGATTCCACTGACGGAGGAGTAGTGGTGATGAATGGGGCTAAATCATCATTAGTGTCAAAAGAGAAAATGAAACAAGACCAAGATCTAATTTTGCTTGAATTGAAGGAAAATGTTCATAAGGAAAAAAGTAATGGCTTTTGAACAAGGGGAGATGGTGTATTGAGGTATCAATGTAGATTGTGTGTACCAAAGGTGGAAGAACTCCAAGAGAGAATCATGGTGGAAGCCCATAACTCTAGATATTCTATCCATCCCGATTCCACAAAATGTATCGTGAATTGAGAGAGGTTTATTGGAGTAGCAACATGAAGAAGGGCATGGCAGAGTTTGTTGCTAAGTGTCTAAATTGCCATCAAGTTAAAGTAGAGCACCAAAGTCCCGGTGGTATGACTTAGAATATAGAACTCTCAGAATGGAAGTGGGACATTATCAATATTGATTTTATTACAAGTTTACCATGTTCTCACATGCAACATGATTCTCTTTGGGTGATTGTTGATCGATTGAAAAAAGCGGCCCAATTTTTGCCAGTAAAGACTACCCATTCAGTAGAGAATTACACCAAGTTATATATTCAAGAGTTATTAAGATTTCATGGAGTTCCAATTTAGATTATATTATATAGAGTTGCACAATTTACTACACAATTTTGGAAGTCATTCCAAAAAAGGTTTTGGTTCAAACGTGAACTTGAGTACTACTTTTCATTCTCAGATTGATGGTCAAGCAGAGTGTACTATTCATACTTCAAAAGATATGTTGATGGCTTGTGTGATTGATTTCAAAGGTAATTTGGATGATCACCTACCTCTCATAGAGTTTGCTTACAATAATAGTTACCACTCTAGCATCCAATGGCTCCCTATAAGGCTCTTTATGAGAGAAGATGGAGATCTCCTATTGGATGGTTTGAAGTTGGTAAAGCTGGGCTGATAGGATCAGACTTAGTTCATCAAGCTATGGAGAAAGTGAGAGTAATTCAAGAAAGGTTGAAAACAACACAGAGTCATCAGAAATCTTACACTAAAGTTAGGAGAAGGGACTTAGAGTTTGAAGTAGATGATTTGGTGAACTTGAAGGTTTCACCCATGAAGGGTGTTATGAGATCAAGTAAGGAAGGGGACCTTAGTTCCCGATATATTGGTCCTTACATAATATCCAAAAGGATTTGTAATGTAACTTATGCGTTGGAGCTACCACAAAATTTAGCAGCAATTCATCCAGTGTTTCACATTTCTATGTTGACGAAGTGTATGGGCAATCCTTCCTTTGTCATACCTACTGAAAGATATTGGTATTAATGATAGCTTGTCTTATGAGAAGATTCTTGTTCAGATTCTAGACCACCAGGTTTGCAAGTTTGAAACCAAGGAAGTAGCATCAGTCAAAGTTCTTTGGAGAAATCAGTTTATTGAGGATGCTACTTGGGAAGCTGAGGAGGATATGAAGAAGATATACCCACATCTCTTCGAATCCAAAGAAATTCCAATATAAGGTACTAATTGAAAGGTGTGATACATAACTCTCATTACATGACGATTAAGTTGTGATACAAGGTATAAAATGAAAGGTGATTGAATAATCTTTCCAATGCCACCGAGTCTGCTAAATTTCGAGTGTGTATGAGGGAGATATACCCGTTGGAAGTCGTGCTGTCTGAATAAGGAAAGTCACCTAGATTTTAGAGAGGTATTTTGGTCTTTTCCCTATCCAATTGGTTTAATTCATTTTTATTAATTAAATTAGGGTATAAACTAATTTGGTTCAGTTTACGCTTTACAAAATTATGCTCGGGGCTAGAGAGAAGAGAAAAGATGAGAAAAGAGGATAAAGAACCAAAGTTCGTCGTGTTCTTGAGTTTTGCTTCCGAATTTTTCCCAAGGTTAATCCCTACAAGGTATGTGAGAGCACATATAATTGGTTCGTTCACCCATGCACCAATCATGATTTATTTCAGTGTATTTACGTTCTTGAAATTAGAGTAGTTGAGTTCTTGATAGATTTGTTGAAGTTTCTATTAGGTTCTTCATTGTTGAGTTGTTGAGGAGTTCTTGAATTAATTTCATGAGATTTGAGGTTGTTTTGAGTAGATTCTTGTATACTTTAGTTGGCTATTCGAATCTAAGTGTATGGGGAAGGAACCAATCGAATCTAGACGAATTAGGGTTGAAAAACGAACAATAAAATTCGTCAAAATTATGGGGAAAAGGGGAGGGGCGCCGTGCCACTCAGAGCGTCCCACATCAGTGTTTGAAGGTTGGTCTTTAGGAAACCGCGCCACTCAGAGCACCCCAACCCAGGTTCTATAGTTTTAAGTCTGGTGCCCGGTGCCACTCGGTACGCCAGGGTCGCCAGGTCTTCTACCTTTTCCCACTTCTTTCCATTTGCATTCCCTTGAATCGTACCTATGTTTTCTAGTTGATTTCTACACTCTAAGGTACTTCTAAACATCATGATATCATCCATAAATATGAATCATAACCTTGAATCCATAAATTCAAATTCAAGGAAAGTTAAGAGCCAAGTCTAGAGAGTTCTTAGAGTTTTTTCAAAAGTCTTTTGCTAATGATTTAAACTTGTTTTAAGACATGGGTTTTGAGTTGAGTAAAGAGAAACAAATGAAGTTTATTTTCTTCAAAATAGTATATGGGAACTATTTAATTCCAAAGAGTAAATGTTTTCACATTTAAACAAGAAAGGAAACACTGATTTCAAAAAGAGCTTTTGAGCTAGTTTTTGAGTAAAGAGTAAATGTTTTCACATTTAAGCAAGAGAGGAAACACTGATTGCCAAGAGAGCCCTTGGGCTAGTTTGTTTGAGTAATTATCTCAAAGCACCGAAAGAGTTATGTTTTTGAACATATGAGCTAGTTACATTTTGGGAGTAGTATTACAAATCGATTTGGGGACAAGTTGAGTTCAGATAATTCATGGTGTCCATAAACCGTGTAGCCAACATGGGTAGAAAAGGGTCATACTTTTTAGATGATTCCTTAGTTCATTTTATCATAGACTAGTGGATCCACTTAGTAAGTTAGGTTCTATACCCCCGACAAGGTATAGGACGACCCTGTCAGCATGATGCAAGATGATGTATCATCACATAGCTTATAGTGATTGTTGTCGTTTAGAGAAACTCCCACAAAGATATTTTTTATATTCTTATATACACATAATTACCTTGTATTTTCATATACAACAAAGTTTAAATTGTATCCTTGCATACAAACTGAGTAATATTGTATTTTTCAATACACAGAGTTGTCATTTACATATGTTAATAGCTTTTCTTTATATTGCATTTATATTACTACTTTATATTGAAATGTGTTGAGTTGAGTTGAGTTGAGACCAGGTATGTTCTTTCAGTTCCCTTTCAAGCTTATGTCTTGCTTTAGAATTCCCCGCGCATGCTCGTGCATTCAATGTACTAATGCCAGTTGGCCTACATCTTTTTATGATGTAGATACAGGTAACCAAGATCTGCATCAAGCACATCATTTATCCAGTTGAGCTTTAGATTTGTTGGTGAGCCACCTTGCTTTCGGATGATCCCCTTTTTATTGTTTTAAGTATTCTAATTTTTAGGATGTCGTGGGACTTGTACCAACGTCTATCTCAGTTGTTAGAGGCTTCATAGACAGTTAGTTATTGTTAGTGCATGAGTCTTTCCATTTCCATTCAGTTATTTTGAGACTTGAGTTGCCACTTTGGCTAGTGAATGTTTATTTATAAAACATTCTTAGTTATATATTGAGCTTTCAGTTTACTTTTTAAAGTACTTTCTTCATGAGTAAGTCTTCTGCTGAGTAGTAAGCCAGGCCAAGGGTTTTCTTGGGGCCAGAAAATGGTTCTTGAGTGCCAGTCCCACCCAGGGTGTAGGCTCGGGCATGACAAAGACACTGTATATTCATCTAGTTCTAGAAAAAGTAAACCACCTTATAGTCAATGTCAAGGGGTCTATTCTGAACCCAAAGTAACAGTTGCAATTTTCAGATGGTAGAAGCTTAATTTTGTGTGCAGGGGTTGAAGGATTCCGCAATGCACATAAAACAACATTAGTAATTTCTATGGCCATAAAATCCAAGCCCTCCACAACTTCTTGGCCTTGAGCTTCTTGGCCTTGAGCTTCTTGGCCTTGTGATTCTTTTCAATTTTCCTTTTGTCAGTTTCATTGTATTGGTGTTGGGTTTTAAGAACAACCCTTGTGATATTCTCATCCTTTACATTGACGGTGGGCACATAGGGACAATCAAGAATAAAATCTCATAGCTCACTATCCTTAGTCAACAGATCATCATACATGCGAAATTTCCACCATCTATAAAACTGACCACAAAAAAGAGGTGGCCTAGATGGTGATTGACCTTCATCCAGTTTTAGTGGAACCATATTTCACATGATTCTCTCCCTTGGTGTTAACCAGATAGAGTCAAGGCTCTGATACCAATTGATATAATGTATGCGTCCACTAGTAGTCAATGGACCAAGTCCCTTGACAGAATAACTGTGCAGAAAATAAACAACTGAATGCAAAACACAAACAAGAGTTTTACATGAAACCTTGAGGAAAACCACGACCTGTCCAATAAGAATTTCAAATTGTCTTCATTATCTTCAAGCAACAAGTGAATATAAACTCCAATCAAACATGTAAGGATTAAACTCTTAATCCTACAATCTGTAACACCCCTATTACAAAGAGAGCCAAAGCCATACCTCTATTGCAAAAACTATATTAACTACCTCTAGTTAATACATACTTCAATCACACCATACACAATTAAATCTAACTATGATCATAGACACACAATATATTCCTTTGTAGATTAGGAACTGATCTTACAATTTATGACACACAAGACACAAGCTTCTGATCAACAACAAAAGACACACTTGATAGCTATATAAGGTCTCTTTCAGTTCTTGAAATCTTGGGTTCAGGAGAGACAAAAGAAAGCTTTTCTTCAATGTATTCAATTGTCCTAAATAGATTGTTTCATATCAATGAGGATATATTATCCTCTAAGAAAAACAATCTAGTGTCCTCCTATTGGTCGAGGACACTATCCTTTTTTCCCGTGCTCACCAACTGTACCAGTCTTGGCAGCTTTACTGTTGTTCTCCATTTCACCAGATATACATTACTCATGGGACCAAGGAGCATAGTTTGTGAGGAACATCAAAACACCAGAGTTACATTTCCCTCCTTTTTGATGATGACAAACAAACACTTCACCTTTTCAACATGTTCTTAATTTGCGGTCGAACCCATAGGGAGCGGTATGTGTTCATAGTACAGTTATGAAGTTACAAATGTGATGTAAATAGTTATAGGAATAGAAATTATCGAAAAATACAAGTAAAAAAATCAAAGGGTTGACACGAATGTCAGATGGGGGATTTTTGTTTGCAATTATAAACTACAAAGCAGTCACACAAAGCTGAGATAACAACAAATAGAGGAATTATTGGGATGCGATCGATTATAGGCAAATTTCGCTATATGAGTAATTGAAACTACTAATAAATAGCTAAATATCAGTTGGTAGACTAGACTATGAGTTGAATAGACTTCTCTCGAACAACTATCCCGGTTTAAGTGATTTTTTCCGAAGATCACCAAGCTTAGCAATTAAGAACAACCCACACCTTAATTCATCCACTCTCTCAAGCTAGATGGGTAGGATTGGGTTTAAGATTAACACTATCGAGCTGAACCCATATCAACCCAATACCTACAAACCATTAATCACAAGCCTTAGTCCCAAAACTTCTCTCTCGAGCAAGCTAAGAACACAAAATTAGAACTGCATTTGCAACTACAATTCATAAATTAAACCTCAGCTAGTTATTAAACCCACTTCAATATAGGATTTAAATCAGTAATAAGCAATCCCCATAAGCTAATTCAACCTATAATCACATGATCACACCCCAACAATTGGGGTTTTGGCCTAACATCATAAAAATATAAAAACGGTTACCAAATCAATTATCCATCAACTAGGTAAGAGTATTCAAGCCTCTACAATGCTCCAATTTGAGAAAAATTAATAACCCACTTAAAAAAATCTATGAATTGAGTCTCAAAAAACCATCAAGTTTACTGGGAAACTATCAAACTACAAAACAAAATTATTCTAAATGGTAGCAAGCTCCTTATTTTACAGTTGAATATCTTATTTATAGTCGCCAAAAATTAGCCACGAAGTGCCATTAGGCGAGGTAAGTCGGGTTCACCAAGTGGTTCGGCGAACCCCCTTTGCTCTCTTCTATCACCTCGATGCATTGGCTCTCAGCATCCTCAAGTCTTGTATCTTTGGGCGATCAACCTTTTCATCACAAAACTGATCGGCGATTCGCCGACTGCCCTTTTCTTGTCACCGATTTGGTTTCTTCCCTCAGGGCTGGCACACTAGAAATTAAGGCGGACTAAAGAGCCACTCTTGGCGAACACTAGGCTCGCCTTTCTCCACTTTTTCAGCTTGTTTTGTTCCTTTTTGCCTGTTAGTGTCCTTGCTTTGCTCCTTAATACACATACCAGAAGATCAATGATTTAACATCAATTTATAGCATAAATTAGGCATTTGAGGACACTAAGAATATCAAAACAAAGCCCTAAATGAGTCCAAATCTAGGACTCATTACTTTTCTTTATGAAATTGATGTAAATGAAGTTGAGGATGCATTGACTTTGAAAACATGATGAATCTTATGAATTATTAAAAAAATTCATGTTTTATGAAATAATGTTTATGATTCAAGTAAGCTTATAGATGAAGGTATCTATATGTTCTATGAAGCTTTGCCACATGACATGAACAACATCTAGATTTTCTCACAATATTTTTTGGGTTATTTTCCTAAATTAGGTCTTGATTAGTATGGTATTCGTATATTCCATCAATGATTATAGATCACACTTTAAAAATTATTTCCATTAGTAGTAGGGCGTTTCTATCATGGAGTGAATGATTATGGGCCTTAAAAGCTATTATGAAAAGATCATGGATGGTGTAAAGCTTTCTCACACATGGTCTAAGGAGCTAGTCTACGATAATACAAAAGATGAATACCCATGTCTCTTAATGATAAGACAAGTTAAGATTAATAACAATTTCATGGGAATTATGCTTAGCACTGAGAGGATATTGAGATCGAAGCTCTCCCATCGCAAAAGGATGGGTTTCTAGTAGCAATCTCCTTATCACATCCCTATGAGTTACCATAGGATGGTTGTCTTATATAGACGATGATTGTCTTAGATAGAAATTAGCTAGTGATTGGGCGATTAAAATATAGTTTACAAAATTAAGGTTCTTAGTTTTGCAAGTAAGGACATCCCTTTTCAGTGTGGGTTAAACACCGGATTCCATGTTATATATCACATGGTTTATATGTCGGTTAAGGCTACTTCCCACAATAATGAACTAAGGTTACTTCAAGAAGTATCTCACAAGTGTTTTAAATATGGTTAGCTTCCATTGACCATGATAATTATTATGTTTTCTATCCTTTTATCTTATGTTTTAACTTGGTCTTTGCATATCACGAAAAGTCCTTTTTGCAGGATTTGGTAACTTTTATTCAATGCTATCATACTTTGTACATTCTTTATACTAATGCATTCTCTTGCCTACATTCTTCCAAATGTAGGGTCAGACGCTTCGATTCCGCATCCCCGTGGCTAGAGATCACTTTAATAGTTTTGAGAAGTGGTGAGTCCTCATGTTCCGAGGACTGAACCTTTATTGCTTATTGTCTTTACTTCTCAGATAATTAAGGTAATGAATGAGTAACGTCCCAATCACTTTGGGTGTAATAGAAGTCTTTGAGACAATGTTAGACTTCAACTTCATTTTTGACAAACTCTTTATGATATAAATAGTCTTTTATACTCTTAAACTATATTATTTTGTATAGTTTATGCTAGGTGGATTGTGTAGGGCCTTTTGGGGCCATATTGATAACTTTCAACTACACTTCATCCGATTCTAAGTTTTGATGGTCGCTAACAAGTGTAAACACCACGGAGAGTTAGGGTCGATCCCACAGGGAGTTATATGGTAAAGAATTCAATTACAAAGTAAAATGGTATTTTAATTGTTTGTAGATGTAGACCAAGTGGAGAGGGTTTCTTGGGAGTGTGAAAAATTGAAAGACTATTTAGCTAAATGGGTGATTATTATTTACTAAATGTTATTGAACTTAAGAGGGTAAGCTAGGCTTTAGGTGCAATACCTATTTCTCAATCAACTATCACAAATCAAGCGAGTTCTTTCGAACCTCAACAAGCACACACATAAGCATCCATATACCTTAATCAATCTACTTTTACAAGCTAGATTAGTGGGATTGCATTTAGACCCACTTTCTCAAGATAAGTATACAATAACCCAATCACTACAATCATCAACTGGTAGTTTTAACTCTAATACTTCTTTCTCAAGTAAACTAAGAATGCTAAACTAGAATTGTATTTTCAACTAGAATTCATCAATTAAAACTAAAACTATTAATTGAACCCACTTCAAATCAACAATAATATCAGTAAATACTAACACCCATAAGCTAATTGAAACATTGAACTACATAATCATACCCCCAAGAATGGGGGGTTTAGCCACACAAAATAAAGAACAAGAAAGCTTTACCAACTATGTTGTCCATCAGCTTGGGCAACTATCCACAAGTCTCCAAAATGTTCAAATTGAAGCTAAAAATCTAACAAACTCTAAATCTCTACCCAAAAAGTGTAAAAACAATGTTCAAAATTTTAGGATCAAACACCTAGAACTGGAGAATGTGGGGACTCTTTTTCTTCTTTTGAAAATTGCATTTATAAGTACCCAAAATTTCAGCTTCGTAGTCACTTGGGAAAATAAGTCGGGATTCACCAACCTGGTCGGCGATGCGCAAGTGCTCCTTTCCATCACCTTTTTGGCTTGGCCTTTCACCATCTCTCTTATGTAACTTTAAGCGATCAAGGTTGACATTACCAATCCATTCAGTGTGTCGATGGACCATCAATTTGCTCGCCGAGTTGGTCTTGTCCATATGCTAGCCTGCTGGAACTTTTGGTGAGCTGAACATCCACTCGACGACTCACCGAGTACCAGCCTTGCTTTTCTTCAGCTTTTTCGCTTTTTTTTTCCAGGTAATGACTTTGCCTTACTCTTTTGCATTAATTGATGCAAATACGATTTTTTGCAATAATTTAGAGCATACAATGGGCATTGAGGATGCTAAAACTTCGAATATTGAGTCTTAAATGAGTCGAAATCCCCACTCATCAACACCCCCAACTTAAACGTTTGCTTGTACTCAAGGAAAACACAAGATCAGTCAATTCAATAGAGATGTCTACAAATAATTTTACTAGAGACTCAATATGAAAGCACACAAGGTTCAATCTACCCATGCAATGTTGAATTGTGCACTATAAGTTTCAAATTGTGACTAGCCATCATCAAATAGAGATCAAGCTCACAATGCTTGCTTCATATGCAAATTTAAGCTCAACAAATGTATTTGAATGCCCTCACATATCAAGAGTAATTCCATGGCCCCAAAAAGGTCATCCAAATTTAAGAATTAGGGAATCAAAATCAACTCTCACACTCTCAAAGATAAAAACATGCATGATTCTACCCATAGGCTTTCCCATATTTTCCAATCAACATGACATTAAGCTAAAGCAAGATCACTAAGGTCTTCCAAGGCTTGTAACGGGGCTGAGGGTAAAGGTATGATCATTTTGGCTTAATGTCTTCTACATTCATGAAGCATGACTTGAATTTCACTTTTTCTCCTTTTCTTTCACTCTTTTTTATTATCACAATCCACCCTTAAGTTATTTTAAGCATGACTCATTGGACACCCCTTTTCTTTTATCCATGCACGATTCATTACAACATTCTTTTTCAATCTTTTTCTTCTTTTCCTTTTCTTCTCTTTTTTTTATGGAGGGGTTCAATCTTTTTCAACACGATCCATCAAGGGTAATTTTTTCACAAACTTCTTGACTTTCGTCATATTTCACCACACCCCAACATAGGGTTTTTGTCACGACCCAAGGCTAGCCCCTAGATGCGACACAACGTACTTGACCCCGAAGGGGTCTTATATAAGCCTCATAGCATTTATTTGCATTCGATAATAGAAATAGTACGAAATTAAAACTTCATTTAAAACCATACAATCAAAATACCCATTTAAAACTCATGAAAAAAAAGTGGAAGTGTATTGTCTCACATGGCCATCTAAACACAACATTTGAAACATAAGTAGGGACGGACACAACCATTTACAATCAAAAAGTCTAACAATAGTTTTTTTCATGAAAGAAGAGAAAGGAAAACTTCAAGTACTTGTCCTCGATCTATGAGGACATACCACTAAATCTTGGAGAACCTCAAATTCAAGCTTCAACTATAGAGAAAGCAACTCACTTGCCGAACCTACACTTGTAGTAAAACAAGAAGAATACTGGGTTAGCACAATTAAGTACTAAGTATGATAGCCATGAAAAAACATGCTTAAGACAAACATTTTATTTGAAAGTCATGCTTTTATGGCATTTTGAGAAAACTTCATGAACATAAAAATACGAGACATAATATTAAAACATAACCAACATACAGGTCATTTATCCACATTTGGACAGAATCAACATAAAAACCATTACCTTCACATCAAGCCTTCACCTCACATAACCCTCATGCTATACCTTGTGCAATGTATGGATAGCGTCCCATACCACCATCCACACTAAAGTACCACATTAAGGTCACCAAAAGTGAACTTACCATTCAACCTTTCCATCTTCATACAATACTCATACATAAGAGACATAAACATTATATAAGTCATATCATCACATAAGGACCATCACCTAAGACAACCCCTAAGTCATACTTGTGCCATGTGCAAGTAGCAACCCATACTACTACTCACACTAAGTATTCCTTTGAAGGCACCATAAGCAAGACACATTCATATACAATAAGTCATAACAAGGAAATAACTCATAATACAATCCAAGTATAGCATGCATCTTTACATTTAAGCATATAAGAGTCAACATTCTTCATGAACTTCATTTAGGACACATTCATACATTAGTCATTAAGACTTAGAGAACTCGCAATGACCCTCTCAAAGCCTACTCATGCAATGCATGGATGGTATCCCATACTACCACCCATAATTCAGAGAACTCCTCAAGATACCATAATGCACATCTCACATGATGGGAATAAGCATTTAACCGACATAGAACATGTGAGCTTGACATGGAATCCGATGTCATATAACCCCACACCGTAAAAAGGTGGTCTACTTTCCTAAGGTAAGACCAGTAATATTTAGCTTAAGTGATCCACTAGCTAGGACCCATGTGGGAACATAGTTTATGGGATATGAAGATGTTCATTGTAACGCTAGCCTAACATTGGGAGAGTTTCCATCTTACCATATCCACTCGGTGCTTAGCCTACATTCCCATACAGTATTTCATTCACATTAGATCATTGTACAAGAGAGGAATGTCATAAGCCTATCGACCCAAAGTACATTATTACACATGAAAGGAATGCCATAAGCCTATCGATTCATGGTTCATTATTAGGATAGCTCATTTGAATCCTCATGAAAATAATGCCATAAACCTATCGATTCATGGTTCATCATTACATTTAGTATACACATGAAAGGAAACCATAAGCCTATCAATTTAAGGTACATTAGTTTAGTGACTCATTAGGAAAGGAATGCCATAAGCCTATCGATTCAAGAGTCGTCATTACATTAGATCATTTATGAAAGGAATGACATAATCCTATCGATTCAAATTCATTAAGTGAAAGACACATTCATCAATATAAGAAAAATATGCCTTACGCCTACCAATTCAAGATTCAACAATACATTGAAGAAACTCTTCACATTCTATCATCATCATTGATGAGTGTTAACTTAGAATATGCTTTCATTCAAAACACTATTACATTCTATTTATGATCATCATACTATAATTGAATTCACATACATATTCTTCACATCATAATCATACCTTAACCTTCATACCTTACCTTTCAAGGCCATGGATCACATTCAACCACACACCTTAGATCAATACAATCATGCAAGAGTAATAACATAATTTCAACATTCTATATCCATATACACATAAAAAATTCACTTACTTCATAATCAATCAAATCCCAATCACAAATCACAACATAGGAAATTAGGGGAAAACATGGGTTCTAGGAATAAATCATCTTAATTCATCTTTAAATCCACAACTCATTCATAAATCAATGCAATAAAGCCTTTGGAAATTGTTGAGAATCGAATCCATACATATGTTGAAATCTAGGGTTTTTGGGGAAACATCGGAGATATGAAATCACATTTGAAATTGGCTCCTTGAAAGAAACTAAGTCAAGTATGAAGTCCACCATACCTTTTAGAGAAGAATCCCACGAAAATCCTTTGAAAAAATTGATGATTTTACCTTGGAAGCTTGAAGTCTTCACTTCCAATGGAGGTTTCTAGAGAGAACTTTTGAGAAGAGAGGTGGGTTCTATTTTGTGATTTTGAAATAATGAGTTGAAAATGTGTTTTAATACATTCAAAACCCTTAAAATATGTTAATAAACCAATAATAACCGTCCATGAACTAAAATAACCAGGGGAGGAATTCACTAACCTACCCTTCAACTTTGCCGATTTTGACAGCACACAGGTGCAAACCACGAACCACCTACATACGGTCCGTAGGTGGGACCACGGGCCATACTGGTACTCCGTGGTTTGGTTCAGCAACTTGGTTTTTTGGGACTTGACCTACAGATCCCATCTACGGGGCGTGGTCCCCTTGCGTAGGTCACCAAGTTTTAAGGCAGTTTTGGTTTTCTTTGGGGTCTTGGGGTTAGGCTTTAGGGTCCTCCTCAAGGACCCCTAGGGTGGTCCTTGGGGAGTCGTACCTTGACGTTTAACCCCTAAACTCCTCAACCAAAACTCGGGACAAAATTTTACCACCTCAAACCTCACATCAACTCCAAGACACACAAGTTAGGCTATAGTTTCACTTATTCGTTTTACGGGTCGTTACACTTTTGGCCTAAGTTGGCTATTGAAATGGACCAATGCTTCATGAAGGTTTTAGGTGATAGGGAAAGAGGTCAAATGTGTTCATGTTTAATCTATAAGAAAAGGTTAAGCTAAAATAGTGCTAAGCTAGGTTCACACTCTAACAAGGTGATCACAAAGAGTTATAGTAGCAATTTGGTTCACTCTCCAAAATTTGTGCCAAAGATCATCTCTATAATTCGCTTACTAATTCAATCATACCAACATGACAAGTTCTAGGTATCACCGAGTACATATTTCAAGACAATCACACCACACTCGACATTCAACACAATGATCAATCAAGATTCTACAAATTTAGCTCATGTACAACGATCATCAATTTGTCATTTTCCCACAATCGGCTAGTCAAAATGAGATGCTAAGAGTTTACACATGACTTATGCAACTAAAATTTTGCCTCATTGGAATTGCACTAACATATTGTTCAATCAAGAGAACTATTCAAGTCATCGGTATTGATTGCAACCGATACTCAAATATGAAAGAAAACAACCATAGATTTACAAACACAAAAATCAAGAGGTGAAATTTATTTTTGATCAAAAACCAGCTGTCGCAAAAATAAGCATCCAAAACAAGCTAAATGCAACCCAAAGATGTAAGTATGAAGATGCCTCACCCCACCAAACAAAACCTAACATTGTCCTTAATGCAAGATAAAATACTCTCTCAAAAGTAAAACTAAAAGAGAGTCAAGATCCTCCTGTAAGGCTAAGCCTGAGGTTAACGCTGTACATTTGGGGCTCTCTTAATATGGTCATCAGTGCCCGGCTCATGTCTATCTGTTGCTCCACTGGAGTCAATCATCCAAGTATCCCGAAGAGAGGCCTTTATAGGTGTCTTCACCATCGCACCCTCTAGATCCTCCAAGTCATCATACATAGCTGCATCACGGGTCCCAAGCTCCTCCTCATCAGTAACAGAAGCATCTGAATCGGTATCATCATCAGCTATAGCAGCATCTCTCATCGTAGTAGCTGGAGGGATCTCAGAAATAGCTAGCATCTCTGTACTCAGAACCTCGGGAAGGTCCACAGTGCTGAACAACATAAACAAATCAGTGGATTTAAGCTCATCCACGTAACATCTCAAACTAGAAACATCATCTCTCAAGGCCGTAACCTCAACGGACTGGCTGCCTCCCTGATCATATGCCTCAACTCACACCGTGAGGGCGTCAAAGGCTAGGCCATGTGCGGTGATCAACACTTGGTGCTCCTGCAACTTAGCTCAAATAAGAGTTAAGGTAGCACAATTAGCCCTTTAAATTAGTCGGGGGGATAGCTGCCTCAGCCAGAAAAGGACATAACTCATTAGATTGGGCTAGATGACCATCTTGTATAACATCGCATGTACCAATGGGGGATGAGAAGCAACAACAGTAGTGTAACACCTCAAAATCTAGTAGACTAAGCAAGTTAGCCAAGTTATAGGTCACAAGCCAGGCACTGAACTTGGGCACCCTTCGCGAGGGACCAGACGAGCCATGAAAGGCTCCACGAGGCATGGTGTAGCTCGTGGTGTCTCACAGAATTCAACCAAGAAAGGATCCCCTGCAATGAGCACCCAAATAACTTGTGTAAAGGTCAATGAGTCATGGTGATGGCTTTGGAGGAGAGGTAGTAGCTAGCTAAAATGTTGACTCTCCATATGAACCACTTGACGACTCGTGAGAGCCAAGATGGCTCGTTGAAGGAGTCGTGAAGGAAGGTGAGTTTTTGGGGTAGGTTACCAAGCTAGTGGTGGAGGACAACGACCACCACAACGGGTTGTGAAGTCCTTGACGGCTCGTGAAGCTGTCCATGTGGGGGTTGCATCAACTCTAAGTTCAGGGGCTTTTAGGTCTTTTCCAGATATCTATAAAACAATACTATCTCATTTTACCCATGACTAGGACCTCTATAAGTGATTTTAACCCCAAAACTTACCCATTCATGTAATTCTCTTGAATTCACCAAAACAAATTGGGTTCTTTCTCTCAAAATTATTTCTCTCTCTAGAACTTGAAGAAGGAGGGTTGAAGCTAGGGCTTAAGGTCAAGTAGCCATTCTTCAATTGTTTGTGGTCTTTGATAGCAACGTATCATAGCTTTTCATCCATGGAATTCTTGGATCCATGAATCCCCTAAGTTCTCACAATTGAAAGTAGAAATTCCCCAATTTGAATTAGGGTTTTCTTCTAGGTTATGGGTCTTTGTGAATGTTCATTCAATTGATGGAATTATGAATTCTTATGCATGAATTGAGAGAATTACATGCTTTTATGTTGAATTTCCATATACCCATGCTTAACCAATGTTTCTAAGAAGAAATTAATGTAAATGGGTTTTATTCTATGAAAGGAGAATTTATGGATTGATGTGCATTCTTATAGGATAAATAAGATGTGATATGTATTGCTTTGAGATTGAAGCATATGTGGTGATTATGATATAAATTGCTTGAGAGATTCAGCATATGTTATGAATTGTTGATTATTGATGTAATTGTTGTGGAAGGGATCTTTCCCACATGATTTTCTTATGTATGAATGTGAAAGGCTTCTTCTCATTGAATGATTCTAGGTTGAAACATTTTCTCCCCTAAAATGAATCTAAGCTTAGGAACTATGAAAATGATGAGGCTAGAGGCAATTACACATGACAACTAATGAGAAGAATAAGAGGCGATTACCCATATTCCATAGAGTCGGACTAGAGGCGAATACCCATGATCCTAAGTAAAAGACAAGAGGCGAGTACCCATGTCAAATGATAGAAATATAAGAGGTGAATACCCAATTCACATGATCCTAAAGTATGTAAGGACAAGAGGCGACTACCCTGATCCTAAAGTATGTTGGACAAGAGGCGAATACCCATGATCTTATAGTAAGAGGGACAAGAGCCGACTACCCATGATCCCAAAGTAAGAAGGGATAGAGCTGATTACCTATGTTCCTTTATAGGCAAGAAGCGATTTCCAATGTCTTTAAAAGATAAGCTAGTTTATGTTATGATAAGCGATGAGCTTAGATTTTTTCTTGAGTTGCCTTCCATGATGTGTAGGAGTAGTGGCGGTTACCCATGTCTTGACTAAGTATGAATTGAGGTTACATATAGAAGTACCCCTTATATGTTGAAATAATCTATTATGTGCATTGATTATACTTTATGACTTATGTTGTCTAACTCTTATGTTAGGTTTATGCAAGTTATCATATCTAGTACATTTTTGTACTAACGCATTCTCTTGCCTACTTTTCTTATCCAAATGTAGGATCCGACGTCCTGATTCTCATCTTTATGGCTAGGATCTATAGTAGAAGAAGAGTTGAAGATTGATGAGTCCTCGTTCATCCAAGAATTTAGACACTACTTTACTTATGTTCTTTTCATTTTAGTTTTGAACATCAATGTATGTATAGGTTGTGTCCTAAGATTCTATTGTATTAGATGGTTTTTGAGACAAGTATTAGACTTCCATTTTGTTTTATAAAACTTTGGTTATGTTAAAAATGTTTTAAATCTTATCAATTTCTATTATCTTGACTATGAAATCTAAGTGGCTTATATTAGGCCTCTCGGAGTCTTGCATGTCATGTTACATCTAGGGGGTACCCCTGGGCCATGACCAACTTGGTAATCAGAGCACAAGATTTGGAAAGGTTCTAGGATATCTCAAAACCACGTCAAGTAGAGTCCTATTCATGAGTGTAAAGCGGGACACATTTATGAATTTGAGGCAATAACATGTTTAGGAAACTTCACTTCTTTCTTCACTCGAAGTCGTGAGATATAGTTTGACTCTATATTGTCTCTCTCCTAATCCTTACCCAATGGTCAATAGGATATGACAAATCAAAGAGATTTTTCTAGAAGGAATGAGGGATAAAATGTTGGTCAAGAAGCTCTTCCTCAAGCTCCTCAAGATCTGGTTGACCCTTTGACCGAGCAACTGACTAATGTGGAGTTTAGGACTGCTTTTCAAGTTTTGTCTCAAGCTGTGAAGGCCCAAGCCAATAGAGAGGTTGTGGTCCCTGTGAACCCAAATGTGGGTACCACGGCATGTAGAGTGAGGGATTTCACTAGGAGGAATCCTCCAGAATTCTTTGGTTCTAAGGCTCAGCAAGATCCTCAAGAGTTCATTGATGAGGTTTGTAAGGTGTTGGCTATTATGGGAGTGGCTCCGATGGAAAAGGCAGAATTGGCCACTTATCAACTTAAAGGTGTTGCTCAATTTGGTTGAAGAAGGAAGCAAGACTGAAAGATGTGGGTCCCCTAGAGTTGGAATGGTTCAAAGCCACTTTCTTTGATAGGTTATTTCCTCTTGATATGAGGGAGGCAAAAGTTCTTGAGTTTATTAATCTCCGACAAGGGAACATGAATGGGAAATAATAATCTTTGAGGTTCACTCAATTGTCAAGATATGCTCCTTCTATAGTTGTTGACTCTAGGGCAAGGATGAGCAAGTTAGTCTCGAGTGTGTCCGAATTGGTGGAGAAAAAATGACATACTTTTATGCTTGTCCACGAATGGATATTTATCGTTTCATGATTCATGACCAACAAATTGGAGAGGAGAAACTTAAGGAGAGGTCTACAGAGACAAAGACAACTAAAACTGTTGATGGTAATTTCTCTTATGCAAGGTCCGATGGACATGGTCATCCTAGGTTTCGAGAAAGGTTTTTCGAGAAAGGTTCCTTCAATGCTCCTAATTTCAACAAACATAGGGTGTCTAACCCTAAGCCTCTAGGAGGGAATGGTAATCAATCTTTATTGCCAAATTGTACTAAGTGTGGAAGAAAGCATGAAGGAAAATGTCTAGTGGGTTCCAATGTTTGTTTTAGTTGTGGTAAGATGCACAACAAGATAAGAGACCATCCTTCGGTTGCTAAGAATAAAGAAGATAATTGTCATAGGACTCAACCTTATTCTTCATCCGGTCCAAGTAGTTCGGGTTCTAATACTCCAAAGCAAAATAGGTTCTATGCACTTCAAACTGATGGTGTAAAAGATGGTTCTCCCGATGTGGTTACCGGTATGTTAAAAGTTTTTGAACTTGATGTTTATACTTTACTTGGTCCTGGTGCTACCTTATGTTTTTTGACGCCATCTGTGGCTATGATATTTTATGTGCTTCCTGATGTGTTGTTAGATCCTTTTTCTATTTCTACTCCTATTGGTGATTCTATTGTGGCTAAGAGGGTCTATAGAAAGTGACCCATCTCCTTGTTCCATAGAGTTACTCTTGTTGATTTGGTAGAGCTTGATATGCTAGATTTTGATGTTATTCTCGATATAGATTGTTTGCGCTATTGTTATGGATTTCCATCGATTGTAGAACTCGTGTAGTCAAGTTTCAAATTCCGAATGAGCCTATACTTGAGTGGAAAGGGGAAATTATATGCCTAAGGGTCAATTTGTTTCCTATATTATGGCTAGAAAGATGATTTTTAAGGGTTGCATGTACAATTTAGTTAGGGTGAGGGATATTGTTTCTGAAACCCTTACTCTTGAGTCGGTCCCCGTTGTTAATGAGTATTAGGAAGTGTTCCCAGATGATATACCCTGTATTCCTCTAGAAAGGGAAATAGACTTTGGTATTGACCTTATTGACCTTCTCCCAGATATGCAGCCTATTTCTATTCCTCCTTACCAAATGGCTTGAACTTAAGGATTTACAGGAGCAATTGAAAGATTTGTTGGATAACAGTTTCATCCGACCGAGTATTTCTCGATGGGACTTCGTATGTGTATTGATTACCGACAATTAAATAAGGTGACCATTAAGAATAAGTATCATATTCTAGGAATAGATGACTTGTTTTACTAACTCAAAGGGGTGAGTTACTTTTCCAAGATTGACCTCCGATCGGGTTATCACTAAAAGTCCAAGAGGGGGGGGGGTGAATTGTTGTGTTTTCATTTTTCTTTAGTACGTAGTTTCCTTGAGAGATGCCTCAGTCGAATATTGTTAGCAGATCAGTATGAATAAAATTGTAAATGCAGAAAGTAAACTTGACACAGATGTTTTATACTGGTTGGGATCCAATGTGGATCTTACGTCTAGTCCCCTTGGGTTGCAAGGGTGTTCTCTTCTAGATTTTGTAACCTTTGA
Organism: Solanum chiquidenum; assembly: GCA_029582725.1. Taxonomy (NCBI): domain Eukaryota; kingdom Viridiplantae; phylum Streptophyta; class Magnoliopsida; order Solanales; family Solanaceae; genus Solanum; species Solanum chiquidenum. The sequence continues at coordinate 76,933 of JAJOOS010005634.1, forward strand.
TGTGAGTACAAAGTTTGAATGGGGTTTCACAGTTGACACTCAATTTCTTTTCGCTCTTTTGTTTTGATACAAAGTCTTACCAACAATATTTCTCTTTTTTTTTTTTTGTTTACATAGTACAACTAGGTAATACAATGCTTATGAAAAGTAGAGTAGGGAGTAGTGAGATGATTCATAGCATTGTGCAATCTTTCCACTTGCAGCATGAAGCCTTTTTATAGAGTAGAGACTTGAATCTTTCTTGTGAAGAGATGGCAACCTAAGAGATTTGATCCTTGGAAAAGAAGGAAAGATATCCTTATTTCCAAGAATAAAGATTAAGGCTAATCTTCATTTTCCTTTTATTCAGCTATAATTTACTTGTATATAGACGTTGAGATCTTTTCCTTGTGTCTCTAATTCATCAGTTTTTGCAGCTTCCTTGGTTAAATATAGCCGTTGGAGATACTTTCCTTTCTTGTTTTATTCAGTCTTGCATCCTCCTTGATTGAATGTGTTTGTAGGAGATCTGCTCGTGATCTTACTGGTTCCTGAGTGAAGGGAGCTGTTTTGGGATATTCCTAGATTTATGATCTTCCTTGATTTGTGATCTTCCTTGATTTATGTATTTTGAACTTCATCCTCCTTTATTGATGATCTTCACTCTTACTGTGAGAATCTGCACCTTCTATTTTCGTATTGGATTCTTTCCTTTCTATCACTCCTATTTTATTTTGCTACTGTGATGTTTAATGGGCTGTGTTTCTCATTTTAAGACTTCATGGTTCTACTATTGTTTTTGTTAAACTCTATGTTCTTTCCTTTTTGCTGATGCCAAAGGGGGAGAATATTATCTCTTTTCTGATGATTGCTTCGTATTACCCCTTATCTATTGTTTGCTCTTCTATATCTGTTAATTGCTTGCTTATGTTTTATATGTCTTTTTGTTATACTATATCTCTCTGATATTATGCTAAGTAAGCTGGGTCAAGCATTCCAAGGAGAAAACACTTTAGTTCCGCAATGAAACTATTCCTTCACCCATTAGGTCCATATATTTCAGTCAGAATCGTGATTCCCTTAATATTATCTAAACCTAGGGTTTCTTGAATGTTAGAAATTCTTGGTTTTAGCTGTTAGAATGATCCAAGTCAGATTATCATGAATTCAGTATATTTTTGTGTAGATTCTTTCATAAATTCAAAACCCTAGCTATGTAGTTCTTTTAGTTCATGAATACCACATGCTAGGTCAGATATTTCAGATATATACATGCATGCCTCAATTTTTGAATGTCCATTATCAGTATATTAATGTTGCATTCTCAGTTTGCATGCCAGTATTTTGAGCTATTCAATATTACAACATTTCAGTCATAAAATGTTAATTACTTAATCAATTGGGAGAATCTTAATATCGAGTGGACTAGGGTCAGTCACCCTCAAGTCCCAGAACTACGTGCCTCGTAGGGTAAGTCCCCTCTGTTGGGCATTATATTTTAGTGATCACGCCAGCATGCCTCTATACCTCTAGCTGCGTATATTAGGTCCTCTTGATGTGGAGTATACATTGGGCTCCATATTTAGCTCATGTGGCTTTATGTCGGTTATTAGTAGCTCCCACAGTTTAGTCAAATCCTATTGCATTGGCCATGTTATCAGTGCAGTTCAGTATTCAGTCTCAGCATGTTATAAACTTGGTCATTGCATTCAGTTATTTCATGTTCAGTATCCTCAGTTAGGTGTCATGCTTATCTCTCATCATTGCTCAGATATATGTTGTGGTTCAGTTATGATTATTGTTCAGCTTCATTCTATCCTACATGCTCAGTACCTTTCAAGTACTGACGCATACTCTGAGTTAAATCTTCTCGTGATGTAGGTACAGGTTCTCAGCTTTCAGATCACGCATAGATCAGTTCCCAATCTTCAGCTCAGCAGTATCAGTTGTGAGTCCTCATTCTCCGAGGACGACATACATGTTTATTTTGCTTTTAGTGTTTAGTTTCAGTTTTGCTAGAGTTAGCTGGGGCATGTCCCAACACTTCTAGTCATTTATAGGTTATTTTCAGACATAGTTAGATTCAACTTTAGTATTTGAGTTTGACTTTTTAGTTGTTGTTAATCTCTCAGTTTTATATACTCAAATAGTTTATGGGTATTCCCCATCATTGCAGTTTATCTTATGATTTAGCTTCCACACAATATTTCCTTACTTCAGTTTATTTAGTATGCCTATGATATGCCACCAGGGTTAGCTTACGGACACTCGTGTCTGCACTTAGGGGGTAGCCTCGGGGCGTGACATGTTGGGAGAAGGAAAGAGTTGGAGATCACACACTTATTCTATGTTGATGATGCTCTTATATTCTACGAGGCAAATGGCTATACTCACTATTTAGTAGATCATTTCATGCCTCCGTGTCAATTGTCTGAAGAGTCATCTCCTCCCTTTCAACCAAGTTGAAAATTTTCTTGGGCTACTTGAGACATTGAGTTTCTAGGTAATGCAAAACAAACAAAATATCTGGAACTACATTTGGGTGCTAAGAACAAAGAGTTGGCAGTTTGCAATGTGGTGTTGCAGAGATGTGGGAGGAAACAAGCCCGGTGAAGAAACTAGTATTTGTCCCTAGGTTGTAGGGTGACCCTCATCAAGTCAGTATTATATGAATCACCTACTTATATGATGAGTTTACTTCAAGTCCACAAGAACATAGAGAAGAAAATAAATAGGCTCAGGAGGAAAGGGAAGGCTACAACTTGGTGAAGTGGGATACTCTCACACTTAGCAAAAACCAAGGAGGCTAGAATTGAAGGACCTAAGTCTCTAAAACAGTAGTTTACTCCATAAGTATCTATGGACATTATGTATAGAATATAGAGCCTTATGGAACATATTTATATCAGGAAAGTATGGTTTATTTAAACGGTGGACAACTGAAGAGGTGATGGGAACATTTGGATGCAGTGTTTGGAAGACCATTAGAAGACTATGGCCACATTTCAAAAACAACATATGTATTAGTGTTGGGAATGGTTGGAAGACTGAGTTCTTGAATGAAATATAGATAGAGGAAGACAGTTTGAGAAACCTATTCCCTCTTCTATATACATTGAGTATGCAGAACAATGACACTGTGGAACAACCCTGGAGTCAACGCAGTTGGAATCTACTTTTTAGGAGAGCCTTGAATGATTGAGAAATTAAAGAGGTTGCCAAGCTATTAAGGGTTCTTAATGATTTCCTAAGTACTTCTTAGATGTTTGATAAGCCAATTTGGAAAATACACAACAAAAAGGGTCTATATATTGAAATCATGCTATTGAAAGATGAACTATAATGACCCACTGATTGAACCAACCTTAGTAGACATATTAATAGTTATCTGGCCCAACCGTAACAAGTGTTATTAATTTCATTTTGGTCCAATATAAAAACACTCATGAACTTGCAAACACTATATCAAAGAAATTCCTTAATACAACAGTTTAAAAGTCGACCTGCAGGACAAGTATAAGATATTCAAAGGAAAGAACTGGTCAGCTAATTTAAATGTGCTTCAGTCAATCAGACAGCTCGATAGAAGTTGTCATTTTTTATAAGACGCTTCTTTTGCTATCTCAGACTCCTCGTTTCCCACCAAAAGCGTAAAATGGATATTCTTGACTAATCTGTATTAATAAAGAATTAAACATACATTTCACTAACTGAATATCCTACTTCTGAGTATCTTTTCAAAGTAAAAAGGCATAATTTAGAACAAAAAACTAAACTAAAAAAAGCTAAAACACAACTTAATTACCTCGAGTTTCAAAGGCAGCTGGTCATTGATAAACTACAATCATATGAACTATAGAAATCCCTGTCGAAAAATATCATGAATACAAAGTTACATAGTGGGAGAACTATTAGCTTTTTTGTAACGACCCGAGAGCACCCCCTAGTCGTTACCGGCGTATTCGACCTCGAAGAGGTCTTATACAAGCCCTTAGAATTCATCATGGCATATATCATAGAGAAAAATCATGGAAAATTTAAAACTTTTACTATGGAAGTTCAACTTCACTTCATATACGAAGAATAGAATCTAACTTCATCACAATGTACCATCTAGACATAGAAGTATCGAAAGTGGGACTTATCCCTTACATCAATAAGAAGTCTTGAAATAGAAAAGTACAACAATGTCTTTCAACACAAGCAAAGGACTAAACATAGAAGCTAGATCAT
>JAJOOS010005635.1:0-50455 GCA_029582725.1 Solanum chiquidenum
CTTTGACTAATTGGATATAATCGTGGGTTAAAGTAAAGTCTAAACCATTTTCCTTGTGGGATCGACCCCAACCTACAAGTTGGGTTCTTTACTTGATAACGATCGCTTACACTTCTTTAGGGAGGTGTAATTTGAGCGTATCACCTACAAAATCACATGTGAACAAACTGAATAGATGATTCCAATTTTTTAAGTCTGTGTTATCATTTAATTATTCATCTGTTATGTTAAACTTGCATTATAACTTCAATATTTGATGATAATACATCTAGAAATAGTCTAAATATGACATATTTCCTATAAAAGTTTTTTTTTTTTTAGTAAAAAATCAAATATACTGAGTCATATATCACAAGTATTAAAATCTATATTTGTCACTAACTCAAATACCAAATATACAATATTATCCTTTGTAATTAAGTTTTGAATGATGACATTCTGGTCATAATAGAGTTTTGCAGAAAATTATTAAAGAGACTGAGTTTCTGAAGTTTATTGTTGATTCAATAAAAGATATTGATGATCATAATAAACTTAGTACTCCAGAAGGTAAGGAACATGTATTTTGTCAATGAAACACTTCCTTTAATATTTTGATTTAAAGATGAGGAAACTATTCCCCCGGATAAAGAAGAAGGGTAAAAGGAAATTGAAGATATTTTTGTTGAAATGCCCATGTCTGTCTTGGATTCACATTTTTTCTTACGAATCAATCAGTTTCATCGATGCAGAGTGGACTATTAAGTCAGATAGGGAATCACCATCTTGATCTAGAGGAATGAAGTGGACCCATCTGTTTAGTTTGTTCTTCTGTCCATTTGGAGAGAAAGTACACCTTCCCTCCTTTTGTAAGTATATGAGTTTTGTCTTATCAAACACTAACTAAGCGGATGATTCCAAAATCATATACGTACAACTATAGGCAATATTTACTTGACCTCAAAAATCAAATAAACTAAACAGACGAGTCCAATTGTTTTCATCTAGATCTAGGTGGTGGTTCCCTATCTGATAATCACTTAGTTTTTCACTCTATATTGTCGAAACAGGTGAAATTGTAAATCCAACTAGTACTTCCATGATACGCATGTCCATATCAACAAAAAGATTTTCAATTTCCTATTTCCATTCTTCTTTTTCCAGAGGTAGAGGTTCCTCATCTTCAAACTTGAATACTAAATGAAGTGTTTCTTAGACAGGAACCTACAAATCCCTGGGCTGATCTCCTTCATCTTGTCACCTCCAAGAGGCTCCCCAATCCTTCTTTTCTTTCAACTATGAACATCATCTCCACTATGAACATTCGTAGGATAATCAAAATCTTCAAGAATATTTTTCCCATCAATTTCACAATCCTCTTAGACTCCTCATCATCACATAGAAGAATCGGGCATTTGTTGTGCTTTTCACCGTCAACGGAAAGTGGAGGACTCCCCAATTGGAGATCCACAAAGATAGGCCATTCCGTGTGAGTCTCATAGTCCACCAAAGTTACACGCCCCCTTCAAAAGTTTGGAATCCCACTTTGCTAGACTCAAAATGGTTACAATGTGGAAACAAGCTTCTTGAAATAGAGGCATTCCATGAACCCATAAATATGCACCTGAGTCAAATTGTACAACCATTAGCACACTAAAAATACATTCAAAAAATTATTTAGCCTTTTTAAAGGACAAATATTTTTATTAAGGGCGACTAGTTTATTGAGAAATAGGAAGTAGTACTAAAAGAATAGTGTGAAACATTGTTGTGACCAAAATTTCATAATTCAAAACTTAATTATAAAGGATAATAACACATATGGTATTGAATTTATTGATAAATTTTGATTTTGATAGTTGCGAAATATCTAACTAAGACAAATAAATTGAAATAATAATGCAATTTTAGTGATTTATATACATATTAAAGTTTATTCACGCAGCCAACTAATTTTTATAATTAATTTTATTTTAAAATATAAAATATCTGATTGTGTCATTACATTGGTAAGCCAAACGGTGAAACATTAATAACAACGCAAGGTGTGTTTCTAAGGAAGGAAAATGTGTTGCATGAAAACATATTTTCTAGAAAAATAAATGAATTTCTTATTTATTTTCTTGTGTTCAGAAAAATACATGATTGGGTTAGATCTGGAGGGGTAACATTTTTTGAATATTAAAAAATATTTTTTGGATTCTTGTTTCAATTTAGTAAAATAGATTTGTTAAAGAACATGTTAAATAAAAATCAATAGTTAGCTGGCGTATATATGTACCATATTTTTTAACAAGGGGTACATCCGCTGTACATCACAAAGTTTGGGACAAATTCTAGGATAAGGACTAGCATAAATGAATTGTAAATACTTCAGTTCTCATAAATAACGTACCTCAATTAGTAGGGACGATTATTTCCTTCATGATTCAAATCTCATTTAAAGTTAAAAATCTAATGGGTCAACTCCAAATCTTCCTATCTCTATTACATCAAAGAAGAACAAATGTTCTAGTTGGGGGGATTTATTTTATATTGTTGTCCTCTATGGTAGATTTGTCGGAGAGCTGAGAGGCGCTAGTTTATGCTATAGCTGATGTAAGTGATTCAAGTAGGCTCTCTAACATTTATAGTTAGGAAACTCTTGTGATTACCTCTTGACACGAGTCTAAATTTGAACCTGTCAAGTTTATCATCTTGTTGTGGGCTTCTCATTGTGAGGCCCATATAACGAGAAAAACATACCTAGATAGGTCAATGGGCCTTACGATGAATATCCTACCACAAGAATACCAACTTAACATGCCCAAATTTAGGCTCGTTTCGAGAGGTAATCACAAGGGTTTCCTAACTATAAATGAGAGAGATCCTACTTAAATCACTTACATTTTCCATATGATAAACTAGCACCTCTTCGGTATCCCAACTAATCTACCATAGAGGAAACAATAGAAAATAAATGCTCCCACCAGAATATCTTTTCTTCTGTTCATGTAATGAAGATAGGAAGATTTGGAATTGACCCATTAGATTTTCAACTTTGGAAGAGATTAGGATCAAGAAGGAAATAAACAACCCTACTAATTGATGAATGTTATTTATGATTACTGAAGTATTTACAATTCATTTATGTTAGTCTTAACCCTACAATTTACCCCAAACTTTGTGGTGTAAAACAGATATAACCCTTGTTAAAAAAATGGCGCATATATACCCCATCGACAAACTAATGCTTCTTATTTACCATGTTCGTTAACAAATATATTTTACTAGATTAAAAAAATCCTAAATATTTTTTTAAAAAATTTCAAAATGTTCGTAACTTTAACAAATTACCCCACCCATTTTTTTAACCCCTCCGAACCTAACCCAAATGAAAAATAACCTAATCATATATTTTTGTTAACAGAAGAAATAAATAAGAAACTCATTTATTTTTCTCGAGAATGTTTTTATGTAACATGTTTTCCTTCTTTAAAAACAAACCCTACGTTGTAATTCAAGTGTTAGATTTGGTTTTACCAATGTAATGCCACAATCAGATATTTTATATTTATAAAAAAATTAGTTGACTACTTGAATAAACTTTAATGTGTATATTAATCACAAAACCTACATTATTGTTTCAAATTATTTGTCTTAGTTACATATTTTTCGCAAGTACAAAAATAAAAATTTATCAATAAATTCGATACCATACATGCTATTATCCTTTGTTATTATGTTTTGAATTATGACACTTTGGTCACAGTATTGTTTAACACTATTCTTAAAGTACTACTTCCTCTTTTTCAAAATACTTGTCGGCCTTACTAAAACTATTTGTCTTTTAAAACAAACTAAATTATTTTATGATTGTTTTTTTAGTGAGCTAATGGTTGTGCCTTTTGACTCAGTTGCCTATTTATGGATTCAGGGGATGCCTCTCTTTCAAGAGGCCTGTGTCAACATTGTAACCGTCCCGAGTCAAGCCAAGGGGAATTCTCACATTGTGAAGGTGGATGTGTATCTTGGGTGGACAATGGAACTCGCATGGAATGGCCTATCTTTGTGGATCTCCAATTGGGGAGTCCTCCACTTGTTGTTGATGGTGGAAAGAACAACAAAGGCCCGATTCTTCTAAGTGATGACAAGGAGTTTGAGAGGACTTTCAAGTTGATAGGAGGAACATCGTTTAAGATTGTTATTATCATAGGAATGTGAATGTTGGAGAAGATTTTAATAGTGGAAGGAAAAGAAGGATGTGGAACATTCTAGAGGTGACAGGAGAAAAAAGTTCAGTCCCGGAACTTGTTGGTTCCTTTCAATTAAACACTTCCTTTAGTATTCAAGTTTGAATACGAGGAACCTCTACCTACAGAGAAAGAAGAATGAGTAAAGGAAATTGACACTATTTTTGTTGATATGGACATGTTTATCATAGAGGTATGTTGATCGAGTGAAAAAGTAAGTGATTGTTTGAGCTTAATGACTTTCTATGTTTCCAGACTTTGGATAGTTATCAAAATAATCGTTCATAGTTAGTATTACCTTCATGCTTGACCCCTCAAAATTTATCACTAACAGTATTCCTCTCATGTATCAAACGTCTAAAGAACACATACAACTAATCCTGCAAAGAATTGAGGGGTTTAAGTGTGCAAAATCCACACTATACAATAAATGAATGCCAAAATATTTGATTTTATATAAATATTATGGTATAGCAGGAATGCCATTTGGAAAACAATTTCCCTCCTCAAAACATTCCATCTTAGGTATAACATTTCTTAAGTATATTTTCCGCAACACAGATGCACCAAAATTTATTCAGCCCTTCTAATATATACTCTACTAGTTACTAAATCATAAATTGTCAACATAGTCTTCCTCAACCAAATTGTAATATATGTAACATGCTATAGAACAAATCAAATTGCCTTTGTTTGATCGACATTTTCTCCTGTCATTGCTTTTTCATATTGATGTTCTATTTTGGAAAATTCTTCGGCATGAATAAGACTAATCCATCCTACTATCCCATGTTCCATGAACAACCAGCAAAATGGACAACTTTCAACATGGCGGTGAAACATATTTTGACGAGCTATTAAATTTCAGACGTCACTCAACAAACAGATGAAAAAGACAGGATCGCTTTACATACGAAGTTTGGAAGTAATGAAATAGGAGAAAACATAGCACACAATAGGAAGCTCATGAAAGTTTAATTGGATGTATTCATAGGCTCGGGGGAAGACAAGATGATATGAACAACACCAGAGTACTACCAAGGAAGACGTTATTTTTGTGTATAATATATTATTTAAATTTTGGCTACAATGATTTAGGACTCTTTTAAGGGGACATGTATTTTATGACACGACATAACAAAGAGGGAAAAATGTTAATTCGTGCTCAATTAGTTACTAAATGTCACACCCTGAGCTACGTACCCCCAAGACGCAAACACGGGACCTAGGATCACCAATGACCCCAAGCTAACCCTGTTGGCATGACATGAGCATACTAAGAATAACAACAACTGATGCGAAAGCCTAATTTCATGAAAATGAAAGTGATGGGGAATACCCATTCTAAAACTGAATATATCAAATCTGAGAGTTTTAATACAAGAGGAATATCAAACTCCAATACTAAGCTGAATCTAACTATGTATGAAAATAAGCCTCTAAATGACTAGAGATGTTGGGACATGCCACAGCTAAATCTAGCAAAACTGAAACTAAAATACTGAAATACTAAAGTAAATAACAAGACTATTGTCCTCGGAGAATGACGACTCACCACTGATGCTGCTGAGCTAGATATCATGAACCGATCTATGCATGATCTGACTACTGAGGACCTGAACCTACATCATGAGATTATATAGCACGGAGTATGCGTCAGTACTTGAAATATACTGAGAATGCATGATAGGGTAAAGCTGAAATAAACATATAACTGAATAATCAATAAAGCATGAGTATAATCTGAACATGATATAGATACTGATTACTTAGCTAACTGAATGCAATGACCAAATTTATAACATGCTAAGAGTGAATACTGACTGTACTAAAATGAGGTCAATGCAATGGAGTATGACTAAACAGTGGGAGCTACTAATAACCAACATAAAACCACATGAGCTAAATGTGGAGTCCGATGTATACGCCCCATCGAGAGGACCGAATACACCTGGCCAAAGGTATAAAGGCATGATGGCGTGATAACTAAAATGATGCCCACAGAGGGGACTTACAATCTACGTGGCTCATAGTTCTGGGACTATATGGGTGACTAACTCTAGTCCAACTCGGTATTATGCTACTCCCAATAGATTAATGATTAACACGTTAAGACTGGATTTCTGTAGTATAATGGATAGCTCAAACTGTCATGCAAACTTAGAATACAACAATTATGATTGATAATGTGGCATTCGTAAACTGAAGCATGTGTATAACTGTAATAACCGAATAATCTGACCTATCATGCATAATTCATGAACTAACAAAAATATACAACTAGAGTTATGAATATCATATGAGAAACTGAGTAATAACATGATAATCTGATTTGAAACATTAAATTAACTAGTTCATGATATTCTGCTGAAGTTCTAAAAACCCTAGGTCTAGTTAATAATAGGGAATCAAGAATCTGACTGAATTCTAGGGACCTAATGGGCGAAAATAACCGACTAGTGAAATCCCACACACCTCATGCTAAATTCCACGGAGAAATCCTTCGATTTCAGGGCTGGAACTGGAGGAAACTTGTTGCGTTCTTGAACTAGGGTTTTTTACTTCTTTCTCCTCTTAACATTCTAACGTTCTAAGTTTTGATGAATGATTTGACTTAGGTAAGTTCTAATTATGTTTCTAGGCTAAAACTAACAAAAACCACGTAGTTTAGGGCTAAAACGACGTAGTTTAGGGGTCCAATGAAATAGGAAAATATCAAAAGACCCCCCACTTAACTGCTATCGAAGTGATCGACGGACGGGACTGACGGACCGTCGATCGACTGACGGTCCATGCTAGTCAACCATCGATCAGTACTGGAGGCTGGTTTCTGGGGGTCTAATCCACGGAAGATGACCGCGGACCGTGTTCTAACCTACGGTCCGTAGGTCCGGTTGTGGGTCGACCCTTAGACAAATTTAGGGGCTGGGTTCTGGGGGGATGGAAAATATGAACCACTGACCACCAGCACGGGTCGTGGGTTACCCTACGGTCCGTGGATGGCGTCCGTGAGTTGCACCTGCAACTTCTGGAAATTTGTTTTAAGGTCTGTTTTTGGATACGGGGTCTTACATTATCTCCCCCTTGGAAACATTCGTCCTCAAATGAAGAATAAACTATCTTAAATGGAGGGAAATAGCTACAACCCTACAACTAAACACTAGAAACTGATTTCTGACTGAAATAATTTTCAAGAACATGCAAATACGCTGAAAATCCAAGTACAAATTGAAGGAACATGATACTAAGATTGAAACTGCATATGAAAGACTGAAAAACTGAAGAGGAATTATTACCTCAAGCTGGAATGGAATTGGAAGGAAAAAGGTGAGGATACTTGGTCTTCATGGCTGCTTCTACTTCCCAAGTAGCTCCCTTTACGGACTGACTCCTCCACAAAACCCTAACTGAAGTTACTTCCTTGTTTCTCAACCTTCGAACCTGACGATCAAGGATTTAAACTGGTACCTCTTCATAAGTGAGAATGTCCTTCACAACCACACTTTCTAAGGGTACTATAGATGCTGGATCACCCACACACTTCTTCAACAGTGAAATGTGAAAATCGGGTGTACTGCTGCTAGTTCTGTTGGCAACTCTAACTCATAAGCCACTTTACCAACTCCTTTTAAGATCTTGTATGGGCCTATATATCTAGGACTGAGCTTCTCTTTCTTGCCAAATCTCATCACCTCTTTCATAGAAGACACTTTCACGAAAACCCAATCATCAACTTGGAAGTCTAGTTCCCTTCTCCTTACATCTGCATAAGACTTCTAACGACTCTGGTCTGTCTTAAGTCTATCTCTAATGAGTTGCACTTTCTCCATAGCATCATGAACTGAATCTGGCCTTATCAAGGCTGCTTCACCTACTTCAAACCAACCAATAGGAGATCTACATCTATGTCCATACAATGCCTCATAAAGGGCCTTCTAAATGCTGGAATGGTAGCTATAATTGTAGGCGAACTCAATAAGACGAAGGTGATCATCCCAACTACCCTTGAAGTCGATCACACAAGCTCTCAACATGTCCTCTAAGGTCTGAATGGTATGATCTGCCTGACCACCCGTCTGTGATGATAGAGAAAAGAATCCCATGCAACCTAACTATCTCATTAATGTAACGCTTGGCGTAGTCCTCTGCCAAAATTTTAGTCTTAACCACCAAAAAGCGTGAAGACTTAGTAGCTCTATCAACTATCACCCAAATAGAGTCGTGTTATCTATGAGTACGAGGTAAACCTGCGATGAAGTCTATGTTGATCACTTCCCACTTCCAAGTAGGTATGTCGATCTCTTGAGTCATACCTCTTGGTTTCTGATGTTCTACCTTGACTTGCTGGCAATTGGGGAACTTAGCCATAAAATCTTCTATATCTCTTTTCATGCCATTCCACCAATAGACTTCTCACAGATCACCGTACATCTTAGTGGATCCTGGATGAATAGAATATCTAGAGTTATGTGCTTCTACAAGAATCTATTGTCTCAATTCTCCCACCTTAGAAACACATAATCGACCCTGATAGCGAAGCACACCATCTCCCCCTAGGAGAAAACCCCAATCCCCTGCTGGTGGATTGTACCCTTTAGTTCAAGCAATATCGGATCACTGTCTGGCTTTTCCTTCACCTCCACTACCAAAGAAGACTCTGTGCCATTCTGAACTGTTACACCACAATCTGATATGCTCATAATACAAACTCCTAAGCGAGCAAGTCTATGAACATCCTTTGCTAGTTCCTTTCTTTCTTTCTCAACAAGTGCTACACTACCCATATATAGTCTGCTAAGAGCATCTACTACCATATTTATCTTACCAAGATGGTAATGCACACTCATATCGTAGTCCTTGAGGAACTCAAGCCACCTCATCTGGCGATGATTCAACTCTTTCTGGGTGAACACATATTGAAGGCTCTTATGGTCTGTGAACACATCTAACTGAACACCATACAGGTAATGTCTCCAAATCATAAGTGAAAACACCATTGCTGCTAGCTCGAGGTCATGAGTTGGATAACCCTTCTCATGCACCTTAAGCTGCCTAGAAGCATAAGTTATAACCTTACATCACTACATCAACACACAACCTAGGCCAATCTGGACGCATCACAATAGATAACATAACCGTCTGAACCCTCTGGTAGAGTCAGAACAGGAGCTGTAGTCAACCTAGTTTTCAATTCTGCAAAGATTTTCTCACAATCATCTGACCACTGAAACTTGATTTTCTTCTGAGTCAACTTAGTCAATGGAGAGGCTATTGATGAAAATCCTTCCATGAACCTTCTATAATAACATGCTAGACCTAAGAAACTTCTGATATCTGTAGGAGAGGTAGGTCTGGGCCATTGTTTCACTGCTGCTATCTTCTGAGAATCCACTCAGATCCCTTCGCTAGACACAATGTGACTAAGAAAAGCAACAGAATGCAACCAAAACTCACATTTGTTAAACTTAGCGAATAGCTGGTGATCTTTGAGAGTTTGCAGAACAACCCTCAAATGATTTGCATGTTCTTCCTCATTCCTAGAAAAAATGAGGATATCATCGATAAAGACGATAACGATCAAGTCTAAATATTTCTTGAACACTCTGTTCATCAGATCAATGAAAGTTGCAGAAGCATTGGTTAGTCCAAATGACATAATTACAAATTCATAATGACCATACCGAGTTCTGAAGGTTGTCTTCGAAATGTCACTATCTCTTACTTTGAGTTGATGATAACCCGATCTAAGGTCTATCTTTCAGAAATGACTAGCACCCTGAAGTTGGTCAACCAAGTCATCAATCCTAGGGATGTGATACTTATTCTTGATTGTGACCTTGTTCAGCTCCCTATAGTCAATGCACATTCTGAGAGAACTATATTTCTTCATCACGAACAACACTGGTGAACCCCATAGGGAAATACTAGGTCTGATGAAGCCCTTATCTAGAAGGTCTTTCAACTTCTCTTTCAATTCCTTAAGGTCAGCTAGAGCCATTCTGTAAAGAGGAATAAAGATAGGGTGGGTATCTGGAAGGAGATCAATTGCAAAGTCGATTTCCCTTTTGGGAGGAACTCCAGGAAGATCTTCTGGAAACACTTCTGGGAACTCATTAACTACGGGAACTGACTCAATAGTTGGGGTTTCAGAGCTTGAATCCTTAACCCGAACTGCATGATAGAGATAAACCTTAGAAATCATCTTTCTGGCCTTCAGGTAAGAAATGAATCGACTATAGGCGCTAAGCTACTACCCTTCTATTCTAGGATTGGCTCATCTGGAAACTGAAAACGAACAATCCTAGTTCTAAAATCGATCGAGGCATAATAGGAATGTAACCAATCCATGACTAGAATGGGATCAAAGTCTACCATTTTTAACTCTACAAGATCTATTGAGGTGACTTTCTGGGAGACTGTGACGGGGCAATTTTTGTATACCTGTCTAGCTATAACTAGGTCACTGACTAGAGTAGAGACTGAGAAAGGTTCTGAAAGAGTTTATGAACTAACATCAAATTTAACTGCTATATAAGGAGTTACGAAAGAAAGAGTAGCCCTTGGATCTAACAAAGCATAAACATCTAAGTTAAAGACTCGTAACGTACTAGTGACTACATATGGAGAGTCTTCCTGATCATAGCAAGCCTGAAGAGAATATAACTTATTTTGGCGTACATCGCCACCTGTACCAGATGAGTTACCTTGCTAAGTCAGGTGACCTGCTGGTGCTGCTGAAGTTATAGACTGAGCTCTACCATTGTTACCTCATTGACCCTATCTAGAAGGACAAACTTTCAACATGTGACCACACCCAAAACATCCTTCCTTTCCTGCAAGGCATTCACCCGGATGGTTCTTACAACAGTTAGGACAAGTTGGGTAAGTTTTGGTACCAGAAACACTTCCCTGAGACTTAGAGCCCGATGCCCTACCCTTCTGATCATAATGAAACTTGGAGGATGGAACACTAGTTGATGAAGGTGCTGGAGTTGAAGACTTCTGCTGAAATTGCGAGCGATTACCACCACCCTATTTCTGTTGAGAATAGTCATAGTTCCCAGTCCTAGCCTTCTTGTTCTCCTTGGCCTGTTCCCTAAGCTTATCACCCTCAACCTGCTGAGCGTGAGTTATGATCCTAGAGATGTTCATATCCTCAAGTGACATGGCATTCCTACACTCTGTCTTCACTAAATCTGACACTCCATATAGAAACATATTCATTTGGGCCTTGGAATCAACAACCACGTGAGGAGCATACTTGGAGAATTGGGTAAACTTGAGCATGTACTCTTGGACTGTCATGCTACCTTGCCTTAAGTTCATAAATTCATGAGCTTTTGCCTCTCTTAACTCTCTTGGGAAGAACCTGTCCAGGAAGGTCTCATTAAAAAAATCTGAGGTGATCAGAGCTGCATTTGGACCCCTGTTATCTTTCTACTAAGTATACCAGATATGAGCCACATCCTTAAGTTGGTAAGATGCTAACTCAACCCGATCATTCCCAGTTACCTGTATCACTTGAAAGATCTTCTTGACCTCATCAATAAAGTTATGGGGATCCTCACCAATCTGGGATCCTGAGAACTTTGGCGGATTCATCCAAACAAAATCTTGCACTCTGGCTGTGATGCTTATCGTGACCAACGACACTATCCTACGATACGAGTGTCTATGATCTTCGATAATATAGTAACCCAACCGAGGGTTGGGATCGTGTCCCAATGGAGCGGTTTTGAGAATTAATAACCAATTAGAATTTCATTCAAATTAGTTGTAGTAAAAGGTATTTGCAATAAAATACATTGTAAATTAAAGGAGGTGACACCAAAGTGTCAAATATCAAAGGGGTTTTTTGTAACTAGTACTAAAACAACAATATAAATAAGAAAATCAAGTATGGGGAAAAGTTCTTGAGATATGACCGCAATATAAGTTGAGATAAATAGTTCGGTACATGCTTTCAATTGGAGATTTGCAAAATAATAGTGACTAGGCTAAGCTTTAAAAGGAAATAAGTTTCCTCTCGAGCAACCTACACCATTTCAAATGCGTTCCTCTCAGACACCCATTTGCCGCATGAAGACTAGCCTACGCCTTACCCCACTCACTCTCTCGAGCTTAGTGTTAGGATATGGGACTAGGGCTCACCCTCTCGGGCTGAACCTCATGTTGACCCACTCTTTTGGCCATCAGTCTAGTGGTTTTGGTTTCGCGACCTCCCTCTTTGGCAAGCTGAAAGCACATGGGTGGCTTTGTATTTGCAACTACAAACCCTTTAGATTAAACCACAACCACTAGGTAAAATCACCATTACAATACATCTAACCCATCAACAAGCAAAACCCAACAACAATATCAACCCATATTTGCTAAATCACACCCCAAGAATGGGGTTTTTTAGCCACACATCAAGAAATAAGAAATTATGCCTATCATGATAATGAAATCAACTGGGTATAAGAAATTAAACCTTGAATTAAGAAAAGGAAAGTGAATAGAGAAGACCCACTTCCAACTTGGGGAAGAAGAGCTCCTTTCTTCAAGTCTCCACAAAACCCTCTCCAAACTTGAGAGAAAAATATAAGCTAGAATATCTTCTAAAGTGAAAAATTACTATATTAAAAAATGTTTTCACTCTCTCTCTTCTCAAATTCTAAGTAGTATTTATAGTTTTCACAGATTGTGCTGCGGAGGATTGTTCGGCAACATTAGTCGAGATCGCCGATGAACTTGGTGATCCACCTTTTGGTCAGCTCATCGCCATCAGTGTCTTGCCTTTTGCCGATGAAAATATTATTGTTTGACCTTTCAACCGCTGCTATAGCATTTTCATTTAACCTTAATTGCTTCATCTTCAAAATTTATTAAAATATATGAATATTAAGAGAGACAATAAGAAAATAATAAAACATATCAAGAGCACTTAAAAGAACAAGAAAGGAGACATTCACTTACTTGATATTAATCAATAAGAATCTGTCAATATATTTTGAAGGCATCATAACAATAAAGTGGTACCAAAATTTGTGAATATATGCCAATTGTTTTGAATAGTTACAACAGGTTGATGATAGTGCCTTGACACGATAATTGTCGTATTTATTTTGATTGTGGTGAAGAAGATAATTTCCAAACCCATGGAGTGTATTAGGTACAAATATTTAAGAGTTCATTCTAAATTTTCTCTTGAAATAGAAATTTTCTAGATCTTCTCTAATATCTTGCATGAAAGGGTATGATGGGACACAAAGATACTAAAATATTTGTAACTGTTAATGGACAATAGATGGACATACAATATATATATGGAAGAGTGAGTCACAGTTTAGCTATTACTTCTTTTCATGTTATTTTTTGTTTGAGTTTTGTTCTTATAATAAATCTTCATTGTATTTTTAGTGAACTAAATTTGGATAGTATGTTGGCGTAACAATCTAAGGTAGACTACAATTTTGGGATGATGTTCAGAATTGTTTTAATATTTCTGAAATATTTGTTATTATATAAATGATCATTTTTTATGATAAAATCCTAATCATATGAATCATCATTTTTTAATTAATCATAACATGCATATTTTCGTTAAAATACTAATCATTCTAATGAATCCAACAAAAAATAAATGGGACACACGTGCAACACAGGTGCCCAGAGACTAGTCAATTAAAATGCAAAAATATTGATGTATCTTAAAGGCATTCTTCACAATAACAACAAGGCTTAACTCTTTTTACAAACACTAACCTGAATAAAGAAAACCTTTTTCTATCGGAAAATCAAGAATCAAAAGTTTTGAGTTCTCGAAACTGTAAAAATAGAGTAATAGAGACTAATGAGTTTGAATAAATTGAATGCAAAAACAAAATTATGTATAGAAAGATATAAGAAATAAAACAAAAGAAACTTGAATTTAGATGAGCCTTTTTTCATGAGAGAAAAAAGTGAAAATAAAAAAACTTATGTAATGTTTGTGCCATAAGACACATAGTACAAGATATCAACATAATCTTCAAGAAAAACAATAAATCTACCATATAATGACGGAAGGGAACCAACTAGCAGCAAACATGACTATTGACAAAGGAAACTACATATTTTTGGATTTAAACAACATCAATACAACATGGAGAAGGATTATAAACAGTAACAAATTAAATTGCTCATATTGGAGTGTATCACCAACTAGAAGATAATGGGAATGAGAAGGCCATAACATCATAAGTTTTTCGCATAGACATCATTTACAAAACATCACGAGTCTAACAAAATGTGAAGAGCTATCTAACCTAGTCTACTTCAGCCACCCAAAAGGGACACGGCAAAACTGAGGAATTGGGGTAAGACGGGAGCTCTTAAACCTGGAAGGTGTCTTCATCACTAATTTGAAGAGGTGGACTGACGCTACCCATGCATTCTGATCCAGCACAATCTGCGGAAATAGGGGAATTAGATGGGAGAAAAGGAAGAAGAAGAGAACAAAGGTGAGCAAGAACCTAGACATGAGGTATCCTTTCGGAAGACAAGATACAAAAAGTAACACACAATAGGAAAGACTCATCATAAAATAGAAGGAAGCTGCAAAGACGAAGAGAGGCAGTTTAAGCGACAAGCAAAAACATACAAAAGTAAACAGGATGAACTACATTGACTCTTGTTAGATGAGGAAAGGATGACACGAACACATGGCCATGAATGTTGATGATCCATAAGTTGAGGAGGCGGAATTTCTTTTTTATCCAAAGTAAGAATATTTTTTAGGTGTGGGGTGTAGTTAGACTGAAAGAGAGACGAATTATGAAATGGGAAACCCTAGCATTAAGGAAATGTTATTGGCAGTATGTCGCAGGCCATCTAGGCGGGCTACCCATTTATTTGTTTTGTTTTTTAATTGATATGGGCATTATTTCCATATAAGTATTGTAATATATTTTAGATTCATTTTAATAAAAGCCCAAAAGTTATTTTAAAAAAGTGTGTATTTAGTGACATATTAGAATCTTTGCACAAACCAAGATGATGTAAAGTATGAAGATTCAATCATCAATTTGTGTCAAATAAATTCACACTCAAATTTTATAAATTTGAATTTCAAAATTTTGATTTAAGATAAATTGGATCAGAAATAATAGTATGTGTATATTCTTTTATTGTATAAGAATTGACGTTCATGGGTATTTTCGGAAAAAGTACAAAAAATGTTTTTTTTTACTTTTATTAAGTTTTTCTATAAATTTTTAAAATTGTTGGGCCTACTTTAGCTATGCCCGTTAGTTTGAATTCATATACTTTAGATATAGCTTTATTACTTTGAATGTTGGTGTTCTTTGTGTAGTCTTTGTAATTACTTTGAGTAAAAAAATTAATTTTCGATGAAGAATAATACTTTAATTGTGGACATCTTAATAGGCCTCATACATTAAGTTTTCAAGAAAAGAGAATGAGATAATAAGAGAGCATATATCCGAACGGTTTCAGATTTGTTTACAACCTAGAGAAAGCTAATTAATAATGAAAATATTTTGAAAAAAAGGCTCTGCTCAGCTTAGTTACAAGGCATTTTCGAACTTTTGTAGAACCCATTATAAAGGTGATATAGTTAATATAGAGGGTGGTAGGCCCATGTATCGATTTTACTCAACAATGTCTTCATAGTCAAGTTCGTCACAGATCTTCAAGAAATTGGGTCAAAAGTTTCATCATAGTCTATCTCTTTCTCCTGATTGTATCCTTGAACTACTAATCTGGTTTTCTTCCTTGTGATTTGCCCTTGATTATCAAGCTTGTTTCGACACACCCAACTAGTTCCTATGACAGTTCTGTTTGGGGACCAAGTTCCACATTTCACTTTGCTCAAGCTAATTTAGTTCTTCTTGCATATCAATGATCCAGTCACTGCCTAGAAATGCCACCTTGATATCTTTTGGCTCTATGCGTGAAATATAGACGGGGAAGGCACATATATTCCTTATCTTGGATCTAGTGTGTATTCCTAAATCAATCGGTGTGAGGATGTTCTTAACCGGATGTGAGATTTTATTTTTCCAGTTGCTTTGTTACACATTCTTGTAACATCCCCAAATTTTTGAAGATAGATTCGAGCCATTTTTTATTTGTGAATAAGATATCACCGAGTGATTCTAAATTTGCTTAGATGTTAAGGTCAGTAAAATTCCTTAGCATAAAGTTGAGTTGAAAACTTTATTTCCAATTGAGTTTCGCTATGAGATTTTTTTGGGTCAACTATAAATGATCATATCTCTTAGAATATAAAGAGTTACGTGACCCATAACCTATTAAATTCAAGTATTTGAATCTTTTTTCCGACGCCACCAATTTTGCATCGATCAGAGTTTCGAGTAAAATGTTATGACTATTTTAGTAATGTCATACAGTTCAGTGATGAATTAGCCGACGGGAAAATATTAAAAAGGGGTCATTTTTGTCTTTTTACCTCTAAGAAAACTCTAAACGAATTTCTTGACTAATTAAAGGCTCAAAACAATAAGATTTTCATCTCTTAATCCCCATTCTCTTCTCTCTCGAAGCACTAAGGCAAAACCTTAAGGAAAAATCAATGTAGAAGACTCCATTCAACATTATTTCAATCTTTTTCAAGATTCGTCTTCAAGGTAAATGTTTCTCGAAGAATTCCATTCTTTCCAACTCAGATTCCTCCATACAATTATGAATCACTAATGAAAATCATAATTCTTGGTCATAGCAATTTCTAGAAACTAATTCAAGAATCTCAAAAAAGGATTTCTTGATTGTTCTCCTTCAAGCTAGGGTTTCAAGGCTTCTATACATGTTTTTTTTCAAGTTTTTTCAAGAACTTTGTTCTTTCAGGTATGTAAGGCTATCATAGTGTTGGAATAGTTTGTCCTCATGCCCTACATGTACTTCAAATAAGTAAAAGAGTAATCTAGGATTCTATCCCTAGATTTGAGTATTCTTGAGATGAGTTGATTTTGAGATCTTGAGTTCTTGATTCTTTTGAAATTATATTCCTAATTATTGAATTGCTATATGTTATGCATTAAGATTCTTGAGTTGATTCATTCATGTGTATATTTCAACATGAACCATATGGATTGAGTATTCTTGAGATGAGTAGTATCGTTGAGTTCTGAGTTCTGAGTTCTTGAATTCTTGCGTAAAACTAATTGTCAGAAAAGTGTCAAAATGACATAGCGAGACCTTATATAAGGTGTCTAAAATGAACATCACTAGGTTGAGGTGTCTAAGTTAACTTGGTGCAAACTTTAGAGGGCCAACTGATGGCTTTTGTCACGATCCTTGCCTACACCCTGGACGTGACCGACACTCAAGAATGATTGTTGGTCCCTAAGCGAACCCTCATCATGGCAGACTACAAGCGGAAGACTAACTTAAGCAAAACTGAATAAAATTCATGAAACTTACAAATCTTTAACTCAAATGAATAACTCTGAATAAAAAATAGAATATTCAACTAGCCAACAATAGGCAACTCAAGTCTTTAATACATTTAATAAGATAAATGAAACACACTTCTCAAACTCTACTATCTATCTATGAAGCCTCTAACTGACAAATATGGAAGTCGGGAAAAGACCCACGAAATCCTAACAACTGATATATTGAAAAGTAAATGAAATCCTCTGGAAGCAAGGAGGCTCAACATAGCTAACTCGAACTCCATGTGGAATCTACGAAGTTCCTGTTAATGATCCCGAATACCTGAATCTGCATCATGGAAGAATGCATGCCAAATTGCTTAATACGTGGAATGTACGAGCATGTAAGAAGAATTCTAAAGCATAAACATAAGCTTGAACTTGATAAAAAGGAAACATACTTACCTCTTCTCAACTCAATCAACTCAACTAAACTCAAAGAAACTTTTTTCAACTAAACTCAAGGAATACTCAAGCGTACTCAAAACTACTGAAACATACTCAACTCAGAAGTACTCAAGGATACTCAACTCAACTCAACAATAAAGTTCTCAACTCAGTGAAACTCAACAATAAGGTACTCGACACAATGAAGCAAAAATTAACTCAAGATACTCAACTCGAAAGAATCAACTCATAATACTCAAGGATAAAGCAATAGTAAAAGATGCAATATATATGGAAAGTTGTAAAACTTTAGATAGCAAATCAATGTATTGAACAATAAAATAATACTCAACGTGTATATAAAAATACAATATAACTCTGTGGGAGTTTCTCTAACCGACAACCACCACTATGAGCCTAAGTGATGATGCATCATCTTACCCACGCTACCAGAACTATCCTATACTTTTTCGTCATATAGAATGCCTTAACTAAGTGAATCCACTAGTCTATGCTAAAAAGCACAAAGGAATCATCTAAAAAGTATGATCCTTTCTACCAATGATAGCTACATGGTTTATGAAGACTAGAGTTATTATGAACTCGCATCCCCATATCAGTGCTCAATACTACTCCCAAAAATATACCTATCTCTATGTTTTTAAAATAAAACTCTTTCTTTGGTTTGAGATAATTACTCAAAACTTAGCTTACAAGCTCTCTTGGAAATCGGTGTTTCCTTTCTTGTTCAAATGTGAAATTTTTTTAACTCTTGGGAATACTTAGTTCCCATATAATCTTTGAAGGAATGAACTTTACTCTTACTCTTTACTCAACTCAAAGCTTTAGTCTTAAAACAAAGTTAAAACGTTTGAAAAAAACATCTTAAAATATGGTTCATGCTGAATTAAGGACGTGAATGACTCAATGCAAGTTTTTCAATAACCTTAGATAGAACTCAATACTTGGAACTCAAGAACATCAATGATACTACTCATTTCAAGAATGCTCAACTCGGAGGGTTCATGCGGAATTATGAGCATGAAATACTGAACTCAAGGACTCAAAGATACTTCTCATCTCAAGATTGTTCGACTTTTAGGATTCATGAGGAATTATGGGCATGAACTACTCAACTCAAGGACTTCATGGTTAAGATGTAATAGTCCCATGATTAGAAATATAAACTCAAAGGGTATTAGGGACTCAATACTCAAGACTTAGGACTTAAAAGATACTACTCCTCTTAATGATACTCAATTTATGGAGTCCATGCGGAATTTATGGGCATGAATGACTCAACTCAAAGGTCTACATAACTACATGGAACTCATGCATATGACTCTTCTCATTCTCTTACTTACTTCCTCAAAACATAGTTCAAATCAATAGTTGATCTCAAAGAATTCACAATTGAACTCAAAGGCTTTCTTGATCTCTACTATTAACTCTCTCTTGAATGTGGATTATGAATTCAAGAGTTATGGTTCATGATATGAACAATCTCGTGATGACAAAGTAGACTCATTATACATTCTCATCATTCTCATCCTCACTTGCTCGAGTCTTGAAACAAGTTACTAGAAGTTGTAGAAGACTCCACAATAGGATTCAAAGGGACTTTCTTAGAATGTTCGAAATGATTCTCAAAAACATAACTCTTTACTCTACCTTGAATTTGAATTATGAATTCAAGTTTATGATCATGTTATGAATGATTTCTAGGTTCTTAGAAGTAGCTTAGAGTAGTTAGAATCAAAAAGGAGTGAAGGTACCCTTCGAAAGAACTTAAACAGAGGAACTGATTGCAAAATGGACGGGGAAGACGATCCTGCGGCTTTGAATGGTGCGGGGCGCCAGACCCTAAACATCAGAGAATAATTTGGGGTGCTCTGGCTGGCGCGATGCGCCAGGCCCCAACCCAGAAGACCCGACGAAATTCTTTGTTCATTTTCTCACCCTAATTTGCCTAGAATCGAACGGTTTATTCCCCAATCACTTGGATTTGATTACTTAACATAAGTACACTATAATCTACTCAATAAACCCCTAAAAAACCCATTTTAATCTCAATAAATCATCAAAACACCAACAAAACAAGATTTAGGATGAACTTCACGAACACTTCTCATGAACTCATCAAGAACTATAATTTTTCAAATTCAAGAATGAAATTTCACTAAATATAACATGATTGGCGTGTGGGTGAACAAACCCAATACTATGGAAGCTTACATACCTCTTAGGTATTAAGCCCATGGCAAAAATCCGCAAGAGAACACAAGAATCTCGATGAACGCTTTGATCCTCTCCTTTTTTTCTCCTCTTTTCTCTTCTTTTCTCTTCTTGAACTCTCAACTAAAACCCTGGGCGTATTTTAGGATTATAAAACTCAACCTAATCGGATTAGAACCTTAAAACATTACTAAAAATGAATTAAAACTGATTGGCTAAGGAAAAGACCAAAATACCCCTTACTATTTTCGGGCAACTTTCCTTAACTGGACATCATGACTTCAGAAGGGCATATCTTACTCCTCCGAACTCCAAACTTAGCAAACTTGGCGGCATTTAAAAGTTAATTCAAAGAACTTTAATTGTGTACCTTGTATCCCACCTAATTCATCCTGTACTAAAAGTTATGGTCATTTGAATTTGACCCATAACTTAGAAGAACTTAGGAATGACTTGAATGAACTCTCTTTAGGTCTTCTTGGAACTCAAGGTGCTACATCTAGTGACCTGACCTTAATAATTAAGAAATTTTAAGCTTCTTGGTAAAATCCTATTCACAAAGAAAGATGGTTCGAGTTTCAATTCAATTTTTTTTTGGGGTGTTATAATATCTCTCCCTTTGGATCATTTGTCCTCGAATGATAGTTGGACAGGGTATGGAACGGGGTTACTCTTACCAAGGTCTGATTCTAATGGTATGCTCTTACTATATCCAAGCTTAACCCAAATCCTTAGGTTCGGGTTCTATACCTCTCTATAGGGAATCTCATCCCAAGACTATTACTCCTTACCACCACATTCAAGCCTAGTACTCTAACAACTCCATGGACTCCTACTACGCAACTCCTTTGGAACCAACTAAGGGATCTCATTTAACTATTACTCATAGTAAAACCTCATCCTCCTCTTCTTACTCATTTATAACCTTAAATGTAATTATCACACCATCGGTATCATGATAAGAACATCAACCTTCTCTTTCTAACATCACTCTATTAGAAAAAGGACCTCTAAAAGGATATCTCCCATACTCTTTGGAACTCATTACCATCTTACTCTCAAGCACTTTACCTGATTTGTCATCTTGTCATCTCCCCGTTAGGTCTAACGCTAACACTTAAAAGTTATGGACCTATTTCATCATCTCTAAACTGGTCTACAATCATCTTACTCTAATACTCGATAATACTTATCTTATGACTACATAACTCTCAATAAGTAGGTACTAAGACCTCTTTCTAATGTGTTTCTCTTAACCTCTTAATGCTCTTGTTACTCTTGTGACTTATCCATACTTCACTTCGTGTATCTAGAGGTTAGGGTCTCTCACTTCTACCATTCATATTTATTGCATCAAGCATTTCAATTTCTCCCCTACTCTTATGTCAAGTCTTCTAGATCAAATCTCAAGACTAACATCATCACCCTCATGTTTCTATTCTTTTGATCATGGCACTCAGCTCAAATTCAATCTTAAAGTTTATTACTAAACCCAAATATCAATATGATTTCTCACCTATCATACTATACCTCATTACTTGATCAGTTCTATAACCTTCTGAACATCATGACCCTCTCAACAGATCATAAGCCTAGCTTGGATCTATCACTTCATAAATACTCTGCTCTCTTATTCAACACATGAATTTAGTCTCCTCTAATATGATGGCACATCGGAATCTACTCTATTCTGGTTAACAAATATATACTCTATCTTATCTTGACTAGCAACTCTTATTCTACCCATAAGGGAAAATTCCTTATTAATACCTTACTGGGTGCATCACTATAGTAATATATCTCTTCAAAATACTATCTCCCTTTCTTAAATCACTAAACCACTGCATAGTTTCCTCTAACTCTGGGCTCTTTCACTAGTACTGCTCATGATCTCGTATTTCATGCTACCTTTTGGGGTGGAAATATTACCCAAGCTCTAAACATATCTCCTCATAAGGATCTCAGCTGAAGCAAGGCTTAAGGAAAAGAGTACAACTTTCTTTTAGCTTAACACACGATTCATATAATTATGGGTGCATTTCTCTGAAACTGAACACTTACTCACTCATGGGCTTCTCTCAAGCCCCTCTGGAGTCTCATGACTTCCTCAAAACTCTTCCTAAGAATAACTCTTCGGTAAAAGAATGACTTTGCTTTTAAACCACCTCTAGTATGAGTGGTAGTCGAATGGATATGCAAAACGCACGAGTTAGAATAAACTCCTTATAACACAACTCTACTACACGATTTAGAGTATGAAAGAAGTGAGACTTTTTAAAAAAAGTCTATAGTCCCACATTTATAAAAGTGGGGCTCTCACAACCATAAATAAGATCCTACTCACACGGCTCCATAGACACCCTAGGAGACTTGAACTCTATGCTCTGATACCAAGTTTCTCACAACCCGATCCTATACCCTAGACGTGGCCAGCACTCGAGAACCAATTTTGGTCCCCAAGCAAACCCTCATTTTGGCTGACTACGAGCGGAAGACTAACTTAAGCATACAAAGCTTTAAAACTGAATAAAATTGATGAAACTTACAAATCTGTAACTTAAATGAATATCTCCAATAAAAAATAGACTATTCAACTAGCCAACAATAGGTAACTTAAGTCTTTAATACATTTAATAAGATAAATGAAACAGACTTCTCAAACTCTACTATCTATCTATGAAGCCTCTAACTAACAAAGATGGAAGTTAGGACAAGAGCCACGACATCCTAACAATTGATATAACTTAAAAATAAATGAAATCCTTCGGAAGCAAGGAGGCTCACCATAGGTAACTCGAACTCCATGTGGTATCAACGAATCTCCTGTTGATGATCCCGAATACCTGAATCTGCATCATGAAAGGATGCAGGCCAACTGGCTCAGTACGTGGAATGTACGAGCATGTAAGGGGAATTATATAGCATAAACATAAGCTTGAATTTGATAAAAAGGATATATACTTACCTCTTCTCAACTCACTCAACTCAACTCAAAGAAACATGGTTGAACTCAACTCAAGGAATACTCAAGAGTAATCAAAACTACTCGAACATACTCAACTCAGAAGTACTCAAGGATAAGATACTCAACTCAGCAATAAGGGAATATCCACCTTCCATTACTAGAACACGATTGCATAGTTAATGTAACGACCCGAACAATCATTATTTAGGAAAAGCAAAAACTTTGGAAAAATACTAGGCCACTATCCCGCTAGGGCATGCCAGATGTCGCTCAGGCGAAGGTGCCACATCAGGGTAAATAGCCGCTAGAGTGGGTTGGGCGAAGCAGAATGTAAATAACGCGAAACCTTATTTCCTCATTCTTCCAAAAACACCTAATTTAGACAGAAATAACCCTAGAAACCCTCCAAATTCTGTTCTAGGCTTGGGAAAGAAGTAGGAAGGGAGTTCTAGTGTAAGGGGATCGATAACTTGTGGATTCTTGGCCAAATTCATCGTCTTGTCTTAGAAACCCGAATTGAAGCTATAACTCTGTGCAGCAACTTAGTACCCAGGTAGGCTAGGTTTATTTAATTTAGTAGTTTTAAATCTGTTATTCACTGCGTAGCATGTTGCAATTGACAGTAGAATTCAGGTGTAGGCTTCTTGTGCACTGAAAAAGGATTGATTATGCATATATTCCTAGTTGGTGAATTAGCGTTTTGCGGAATATGGGAATTCCTATTTCGTGGGATGTTGTTGACTGGTGTCTGTATGATATGTATGCGAATAAATGAAGTGTAACCATATTAACAAACTTAAGCAATTGATTATGACCAATGCATGCCAGGAACTTAAGTACTTGACTATATGATGTAATTATTGTACGTTATGGATGTGATTGTGCTTGTGTTTTGATGCATGGGATCAGGTTTCACATATCGACACGCTTACTTGCATGGGATCGAGTGTCACTTACCGGCACACTATTTTGGATTTGATCGGGTGATACTTTCCGGCATACTAACTGGGATCGGTTGCCACGTACCGGCATAAAAATTGCATTGGAATGGGTGCCATGATCTGGCACACTAACAGTTTATGTTTGGGTTCCATGATAGGACCATTGAGTTGTCATATATGTGTAATTGCTCATATTATTGATAATGTGCAATTGGGCATGTTACTGAAATAATTGGTGAATTGTACATTATGTTCTTATATGTGGGGATTGCGATATTGTACATTTTTTGGAGATATTTTATTGTGCAATGAATTGCGAGTGGTAGAGTCCCAATTCGAGTTCTGGTATGGAAAAAAGGGAACTGAGAGTCCCACTGCTATCCTTGTTATTTAGAAAGAGGTCATGTTATTATTATTGTTGTGTTTTGGGGATGGTAATATAAACGGATAAAAAGCCTCTATAGGCATAATGCGGGGTTATGAGTTGAGTAGAGATGAGGAAAAATGTAAGGGTGTGTCGTGAGTGGTTGGTTGGGTTGGTAGTAGTATTTTTGGAACTTCCTTAAGGGATTAATTAATTAGGTATAATCACGAAATGAAGTAAGTGAGGAGTTAGAGGCACGTGAGCTATTATGATATTAATATTCAGAAGGGTAAGGGCAGTCAAAATATAAAGGTGGAGGAGTGATTAGTCTTATTGCATGTTTCTCTAGTTGATTTATTATATTATGCGGTGGATATTCGGGTTGACCGATGATGCCTACTAGTATGTGTGGTTGTACTGATACTACTCTGGCTATGCTTTTTGGGCATAGTCTGGTTGTAGGATAGGTAAAGTTCATAGGTGAAGGCGAAGGCACATCTACGACACCTTTTATTTTCCTTCCACATGATGGGAGCTGTGGCTTTTCATTATTATGTCATACTTTGTACTCTTAGTAGCTCTTGTACCTATTTAGACTAGATCCCTGGGGGTGTTAATTATTTTACAAGTTTGAACTTTGAGTAGTTTTAAACTCTAGTTTTTATAAAAATACTACAGAAATTACCTTTATTCGACAATTTTCTTAATTTTCCGCATGATTTTAACCATTGGAATACCGAGGGATCTCCTATCTAGGTGTTAGAGAAGGTGCCCGTACGACCCGGTGGCTTGTGTCGTGACAAATTGGTATCAGAGTCTAGGTTACTAGTCTCTAAGTATAAGAGAAAAATGTCGACTAAACTCGTGCGGATTGGTGTTTTGACGTCCACATCTAATCCTCAGGAGGCTAGGAAGAATTCTAGGAAGTTGTTCCACCCTTTTTATCCTTTCGTGCGAGTGTCACTGTTGTATGAGTTGAGTCCAATCGGTGTCTTCCGATTCCAATTGGTATCTCAACAAAGTGAACTGGACGTCGTGGTCACGACTGAAGGGACACAGGCAAAGCAAATTGGAACTAAGAAGGTTCCAATTGGTATCTGACCCTAGGGGCAGTGTGAATGCATGGACGATTAGTAATGGTCATCCATGGAGTGAAGTAATTAATAATTTGAACTTGTCTGTGAATTGTAATTTGAAACTGTGAATGCGTGCCTTTTTGGTCGTCTAAATTAACTGTGAATGTGAAAGTTGTATTTTCTTGGATGTGATGATATGATTAAGTGCAAAATAAATGTATGTTTGAACTGTGATATGTGCAATATGTTGGTCGAGTTGTTGAAATTATGCAACTTATAACTGCTTCAGTATCGTGAACTCATTATGAAAAGAAGGTCATCACTAAGTTCGATGCAAGGGTCTAGATGATTTACGATGTGATTCCTAAACAAAATCATGACGTGCGTCGCGGGCAACTAATAACCGTGTGAATGTATGGGTGTATTCTGGGGACTAGTGTGTGTAATGTGAAGGGATTTTTGGAGCGTGTATCGCTGGGTCAATTAGGGGTAGGCGACTATTATCCTAGCTAAGGGGATTATCCTAAATGTGTAGCTATAATCAAGAAATCTAGGGGAAAGTTATAAAAGAGAAGAACCCCAGAAAAATTGTTGGTACGGATTATGTTTCCGTCAGGACCGCTGGGGAGGGATTTTCCCGCCAAGGCGAGGCCGCCAGTATGGGATTCTTCCCGCCATAGCGGGACAGGGGGAAATAGAATATCAGCCCTATATCCTCTATTTTCCTAGTCATAAATACAAACCCCGAATTGTGTCCAAACTTATCCTGTCAATTCAATCAGTATAAAGCAATAGAACAATAAGCTTTAAGCGTAAGCAAATAATATTAAGGGGGGGGGGACAACGAGAAACCAACATCCATGTGCGTACAATTTTTTTTAGGAAAAACAAAAAGATACAATAAAGTATTGTTCAATATATGCCCAAGAGGGGCAAAAAAACCGATCAAAAACCCTGGGAATGCAAGGTGTCACTATCAGACCCCATGTCCTTTGGTACTGTCTCGCAAGCCCAAGCGTCACTCAACCAAGAAACCTCCCGAAAGTCCTCAGGCTCAAGCGTGGGAAGCTTTTGCTGAGAGGTGACACAGGAGAAAATGACCTTAAGAGTCTTCCACATCCGGCCCCGCACACGATATCTCTCCAAGTTCTTCGTTTTCTCCCATCGCAGCTAACGGCTGAGCATCTCCAATTCAAGGGTAGTGGCCGGTGGAACTGGAGTCGAGGTACTAGCCTGGGAGCCCCAATTTTTTTGCTGGACGGACGCCAGGTCCTCCTCCACGCGAGCGCTGGAAAATAGGGTTTGGTATTGGGTGGGAAGAGTGTTGTCACCTGCACCCTCATCTCCTCCCTCATCCTTCGTCTTCGTAGCTACGTGATTGTTGCTGGCCCAACCTTTCCTCCACTTCTTGCTCCTAGAGGTAGAACCCTACCTTATTAAAAGAGGGTGAAAGGGGGGATCCATGGGAAGAATCTCATCAGTGTCTAAAAAGGGGACCCCCGCCCGCTTGCACAGTGCGGTCACCAGTCCTGGTAGGAAGAAGGCCTTCTTATTTCCCTAATAGACCATCTTCTATTTTGAGATAATCTATGACCCACATTTAGCTCGTTACCCTGTATAGTGCACGCCACCACCAAGGCCCGAAGAAATGTCGTCGATGTGATTACCCGATGGGCGGATCCTCCTAGTAACCAAGTGTAGCCACCTCTTAGCATATGGTGACTAGTCAGTGCTTGTGATGCCCTGTGTTGTAGCCCAGTAGACCTGGTCCCAGAGTGCAAACTCGATCATGGTGTACCTCAACTAGCCAAGATCCATAACTCTCAGTTTGGCCTCGTACTCCCCGTTTGAGACCTTGGGCACCTCTAGTGCCTCATTGATGGATGTGGTGTTCAGGGGATGTCAACTCCCCGAATGTGGATGATGGGGTGAGGGTCATCCCAAAGAATAGTAGGGAGGATAGCATAGAACTCCCTCTCCCAAGTGGAGCGTGCATCCTGGGGAGGCTCTTTCATGGGAGCCCAACCAAACTCCATGAGACGAGCATAGATGGCAGGAGCCTTCTCCTTTAGTTTATGCAAGTAGAAACCTCGCTCGCAGCAGAACTTAATATTCCGGTTATCGTGATGCCTTTCCCAACTCGCGGCATCAGGAAACCGAATGAAACACATATTTTCCTCGTAAAGACCCGCCATCTAGAAAAGCCTGCAAGTTATGAAATGTACACGTTAGAGCACGATATGATTAGGCAATTTTTGGTTCAAAATGGGAAGAGAAAAATGTATGCTCTAAGTGGCAAGGGCTACTGCCCTACAAAGTCCCGCCATAGCGGCCTAAATCTCGCAACAACGAGATAAGGGAGGCCGCTACAACGCGATGAAGGGTGCTAGAGCAGCCTTCATTTGGGATGAATCCCAGGCGTGACAATGGCACCTCTTCGTCCCAAAACCCTCGTTTTCAATAGAATTTCAGTAGATCAGAGTCTATTAGGTATCCTAGAAGCTAAATATATTATCATTTTATCCAAATAACCCCTAAATGACGTCCAAATCCAAGTTTATGGCAAGAAGACCTCTCAACTCCCCCCACACATTTAGTACCAATTTGACCATATTTTTGCAAAAACCTTATGCCCAGGACGTCGTGAAGACGTTGGGAATGTAAGGGAACCATCCATGTTACATTTTTCTATCAAAACTAGCAACCTAATGTTCATTTTTGAATAACTTCCCAAAAACCATTTAAATTCGATTAGTTAATTGTCATGCAATCGTAGTTAAATAAGAATTCAAGTAAAGAGCATAAAGATCAAGAAATTTACCTTGAGTTTGACGTTTAGAGGAGAGTGATTGAGAGGATTTTTGGAGAGTGTTTGAAAGTTTAGGAAAAAATGGGAAAATTGATTCCTCTTACCTCCTTTACTGCCTCTGATTCCCCGCTTCAATGGGAGATCCCTCACCACAGCGGACCTGCCTGAGTGGAAGGGTTGCCACCCTGATGGGGTCAGGCTGTGTAAGTTGAAAATACTCTGAAATAGGACACGTAATGATCCGTTCACTAGTCGTTCGGTGACGAATGAGAGTTAAATTTGTATCTATTGTAATGACCCAAACAGTTGTTTTTTAGGCAAACCAACAACTTCAAGAAAATACTGGGCCACTGTCCCACCAAGGCTGGCACGATGCTGGTAGAGCTGCGGTGCCACAACATCGTAAGTAGCCACCAGAGTGGG
Source organism: Solanum chiquidenum (assembly GCA_029582725.1). Taxonomy (NCBI): domain Eukaryota; kingdom Viridiplantae; phylum Streptophyta; class Magnoliopsida; order Solanales; family Solanaceae; genus Solanum; species Solanum chiquidenum. The sequence continues at coordinate 28,851 of JAJOOS010005635.1, forward strand.
TTAGACGAGGAAGAATCTAAATAACGCAAAACCTTATTTCCTCCTTCAGCCAAAAACACCTAATTTAGACGTAAATAACCCCAAAAACACACCAAAAGCTGGTCTAGGCTTGGGAAAAAAGGAAGAAGAGAGTTCTAGCGCAAGGGGATCGATAACGTGTGGATTCTTGGGAAAATTCACCATCTTGTTGCGCAGAAACTCAAATTGAAGCTATAACTCTGTGCACTGACTTTGCGCCCAGGTAGGCTAGGTTAATTTAATTAAATAGTTATAAATATGTTATTCACTGCATAGTATGTTGAAATTGACTATCGAATTCAGGCGTAGGCTTCTTGTGCATCGAAAAAGGATTGATTATGTGTATATTCCTAGTTGGTGAAATAGTGTTTTGGGGAATATGGGAATTCCTATTTCGTGGGATGTTGTTGATTGGTGTGTATATGATATGTATGCGTATAAATGAAGCGTAACCATAGTAACGAACTTAAGGAAATGATTATGAATAATGCATGCCAGGAACTTGAGTACTTGACTATCTGATGTAAGTATTGTACGTTATGGATGTGATTGTGCTTGTGTTTTGATGCATGGGATCGGATGTCATGTACCAACACGCTAACTTGCATGGGATTGGGTATCACATACTGAAACGCTAATTTGCATTGAATCGGGTGCTACATTCTAGCATACTAACTGGTATCAGTTTCCACATACCAGCATAAACATTGCATTGGAATGGATGCCACGATCTAACACACTACCATTTTGTGTTTGGGTTCCATTAGAGGACCATTGACTAGTCATATATGTGTAATTGCTCGTATTATTAATGATGTGGAATTGGGCATGTTACTGAAATGATTGGTGAACGGTACATTATGTTGTTATATGTAGGGATCGTGTTGTTGTACGTTATTTGGAGATATTAGGTTGTGCAATGAATTGTGAGTGGTAGAGTCCCAATTCGAGTTCTTGTATGGAAAAAGGGGAACTAAGAGTCCTGCTGATATCCTTGTTATTTAGAAAGAGGTCATGTTATTATTATTGTTGGGTTTTGGGGATGGTAATACAAATGGATAATAAGCCTCTATAGGCATAATGCGGGGTTATGAGTTGAGTAGAGATTAGGAATAATGTAAGGGTGTGTCGTGAGTGGTTGGTCGGGTTGGTAGTAGTATTTTTAGAACTTCCGTAAGGGATTAATTGATTAGGTGTAATCAGGAAACAATGTAAGTGAGGGGTTAGAGTCACGTGAACTATTATGATATTAATATTCGGAAGGGTAAGGGTAGTCAAAATATAAAGGTGGAGGAGTGATTAGTCTTATTGTATGTTTCTCTAGTTGAATTCTTATATTATGCGGTGGGGATTCGGGTTGACCGATGATCCCTACCACTATGTGTGGTTGTACTGATACTACTCTTGCTATGCCTTTTGGGCATTGTCTGGTTACAAGATCAGTGATGTTTCGTAGGTGAAGACGAAGGCAAATCTACGACAACTTCTATTTTCCTTCCGTATGATGGGAGTTGTGTCTTTTCATTATTATGTCTTACTTTGTACTCTTATTAGCTTTTCTTCCTATTTAGACTAGATCCCTGTGGGTGTTAATTATTTTATAAGTTTTAACTTTGAGTCGTTTTAAACTCTTGTTTTTATAAAAATACTATAAAAATTTCCTTTATTCGACAGTTTTTTTAATTTTCCGCATGATTTTAACTGTTAGAATACCGACAGTTCTCCTATCTAGGTGTTAGAGTAGGTGCCCGCACGACCAGGTCGGTTGGGTCGTGACAAATTGGTATCATAGTCTAGGTTACCGGTCTCCAAGTACTAGAGAAAAAAGTGGACTAGACTCGCGCGGATTGATATGTTGACATCCACATCTAATCCTCAGGAGTCTAGGAAGAATTCAAGGAAGTTGTTCCACCTTTTCTCTCCTTTCGTGCGAGTATCACTATGGTAAGAGTTGAGTCTAATTGGTATCGTCCGATTCCAATTAGTATCTCAACAAAGTGAACCGGATGTCGTGGTCACGACTGAAGGGACACAAGCAAAGCAAATTGGAACTGAGAAGGTTCCAATTGGTATCTGGCCCTAGGGGCGGTGTGAATGCATGGTTAATTAGTAATGGTCATCCATGGAGCGATGTAATTAATAATTTGGACTTATCTGTGAATTGTAATTTGAAACACTGAATGCGTGCCTTTTGGTTGTCTAAATTAACAGTGAATGTGAAAGTTGCATTTGCTTGGATGTGATGATATGATTAAGTTCACAATAAATGTATGTTTGAACTGTGATATGTGTAATATGCTGGCCTAGTTGTTAAAATTATGCAAGTTGTAACTGCTTCAGTATCGTGAACTCATTGTGAAAAGAAGGTCATGACTAAGTTCGATGCAAGGGTCTAGATGATTTACGATGTGATTCATAAACAAAATCTGGACGTGCATCGCAGACAACTAATAATCGTGTGTAATGTGGGAGTAATGTGACAGGATTTTTGGAGCGTGTATCGCTGGATCGACTAGCGGTAGGCGACTATTATCCTAGTTAAGGGGATTATCCTAAATGTCTAGCTATAATTGGGAAATATAGGGGAAAGTTTTAAAAGAAAAAAAGCCAAAAACATTGTTGGCACGGATTATGATTCTGTCAGGATTGCTGTGGTGGGATTTTCCCGCCAAGGCGAGGCCGCCAGTATGGGATTCTTCCCGACACAGCGGGACAGGACGAGATAGAATCTCAGCCCTGTCTCCCCTGTTTTCCTAGTCATAAATACAAACCCCAAATTGTGTCCGAACTAATCCCATCAATTCAATCAGTATTAAGTAATAGAACAATAAGCTATAAGCCTTAACAATTAATATTAACGGGGAAAAAACATCTAGAAACTAGCATCCATGTGCGTACAATATTTGTTAGGAAAACCAAAAAGATACAATAAAGTATTGTTCAATATATGCCCAAGAGGGACCAAAAAAACCGATCAATAAGCCTGGGAATGCGATGTGTCGCTATCGGACCCCATGTCCTTTGGGGTTGTCTCGTAAGCCCAAGCGTCACTCCACCAAGAAAACTCCCAAAAGTCCTCCGGCTCAAGCATGGGAAGTTTTAGCTGAGGGGCGACGCAAAATAAAATGACCTTAAGAGTCTTCCACATCCTTCCCAGCACACGATATCTCTCCAAGTTCTTCTTTTTCTCCCATCACAGCTCGCGGCGGAGCATCTCCAATTCAAGGGCAGTGGCCGATGGAACTGCATCCGATGTACTAGCCTGGGAGCCCCAAATTTTTTGCAGGACCACCGCAAGCTCCTCCTCCATGTGAGCGCTGGAAAATGGGGTTTGAGATTGGATGGGAAGAGTGTCGTTACTTGAACCCTTGTCTCCTCCCTCCTCCTCCGCCTCCTCAACCACGTGATTGTTGCTGGCCCTACCTATCGTCCTCCTCTTGCTCCTAGAGGTAGAACCCTGTCTAATTAAAAGAGGGTGAAAGGGGGGATCCATGGGAAGTACCTCATCAGTGTCTAAAAGGGGCACCCCCTCCCGCTTGCACAATGCGGTCACCAGTCCCAGTAGGAAGAAGGCCTTTTTATTGCCTCGATAGAACGTCTTTCATTCTGAGATAATTTGTGTCCCCACATTTATCCTGATACCCTGTATAGCTCACGCCACCACCAAGGCCCGAGGAATGTCACGTCGATATGTTTACCCGACGTGCGGATCCTCCTAGTAATCAAGTGTAGCCACCTCATAGCATTTGGTGACCCGTTCGTGCTAGTGATGCCCTCTGCAGTAGCCCAGTAGACCTAGTCTCAGAGCATAGTCTCGATCAGGGTTTCCCTCAACCAGCCAAGATCTATCTCTCTCAGTTTGGCCTCGTACTCCCTGTTTGAGACCTCGGGCACCTCTAGTGCCTCATCGATGGATGTGGAATTCAGGGGGATGTCAACTCCCCGGATGCGGATGATGGGGTGAGGGTCATCCCAACGGCAAGTAGGGAGGACAGAATAGAAATCCCTCACCCAAGTGGAACGTGTATCCTGGGGAGGCTCTGTCAAGGGTGCCCAACCAAACTCTATGAGATGAGGATAGAAAGCAGGAGCCTTCTCCTCTAGTTTACGCTAGTAGAAACTCGGCTCTCAGCAAAACTTTGTATTTCGGTTATCGTGATTCCTTTCCCGACTCGCAGCATTGGGAAATCAGACGAAAGGCAGATTTTCCTGGTTAAGACCCGCCATCTAGAAAAGCCTGCAAGTTATGAAATGTACTCATTAGAGCACGATAGGATTAGGCAGTTTTCTGTTCATAAAGGGAATAGAAAAATTTCTTCTCTAAGTGGCAAGGGTGGTACTGCCCCACAGAGTCCCACCACAACGGCCTAAATCTCGCCACAACAGGAGAAGGGAGGCCGCTACAATGCGATGAAGGGTGCTAGAGCAGCCTTCATCTGGGATGAATTCCAGACGTGACCAGGGCGCCTCTTCGTCCCAAAACCCTCATTTTCAATAGAATTTCAGCAGATCAGAGTCTATTAAGTATCATAGAACCCAAATATACTATCATTTTAGCCAAATAACCCCTAAATGATGTCCAAATCCGAGTTTATGCGAAAAAGACCTCTCAACTCCCCCAATCCATTTGGTATCGATTTGACCATATTTTTGCAAAAACCTTACGCCCAGGACGTCGTGGAGACGTTGGGAATGTAAGGGAAGCATTCATGTTACATTTTTCTATCAAAACTAGCAACCTAAGTTCATTTCTGAATAACTTCCCAAACACCATTTAAATTCGATCTGTTAATTGTAATGCAATCGTACTTAAATAAGCATTGAAGTAAAGAGTGTAAGGATCAAGAAATTTACCTTGATTTTGACGTTCAGAGGAGAGTGATTGAGAGGATTTTTGGAGAGTTTTTGAAAGTTTAGGTAAAAATGATTCCTTTTTCCCCCTTTACTGCCTCTGATCCCCCACTTCAATGGAAGATCCTTCGCCACAATGGCCCTGCCTGAGTGGAAGGGTTGCCGCCCTGACGGGGTCAGGCTGTGTAAGTTGGGCGCGTTTGCTTTTTTGTGTATTGCCTTAAATTCCTAATCGACCCCTCAAGGGTTGCACCTTCTGTGTTTTGCATTTTTAAAAGTCACCATCAGTCGTGGTTCCTTAATGGGCCAGCTCATTAGTTGAAAATACTATGAAATAGGAAACGTAATGATCCGTTCACTAGTCGTTCAGTGACGAACGAGAGATAAATTTGTATCTATTATAATGACCCGAACCGTCGTTAGGCAAAGTAAAATCTTCAAGAATATATGGGGCCACTATCCCGCCAAAGCGGGCACGATGCCGCTAGGGCGGTGGCACATCAGCGGGGTAAGTAGCCACCAGAGCGGGTTGGACTAGGTAGAATGTAAATAACGCAAAACCTTATTTCCTCCTTCTGCCAAAAACACCTAATATAGACATAAATCAGCCCAGAAACTCTCCAAAAGCTTCTCTAGGCTTGGGAAAGAAGGAAGAGGAGAGCTCTAACGTAAGGGGATTGATAACGTGTGGATTCTTGGCCAAATTCACCATCTTGTCACCCGGAAAACCGAATTAAAGCTATAACTATGTGCACTAACTTGGCGCCCGGTAGGCTAGGTTAATTTAATTAAGTAGTTATAAATCTATTATTCACTGCATAGTATGTTTAAATTGACGATAGAATTCAGGCGTAGGCTTCTTGTGCACCAAAAAAGATTGATTATGCGTATATTCCTTATTGGTGTAATAGTGTTTTGGGGAATATGGGAATTCCTATATCGTGGGATGTTGTTGATTGGTGTGTATATGATATGTATGTGTATAAATGAAGCGTAACCATAGTAACGAACTTAAGGAATTGATTATGAATAATGCATGCCAGGAACTTGAGTACTTGACTATCTGATGTAAGTATTGTACGTTATGGATGTGATTGTGCTTGTGTTTTGATGCATGGGATCGGGTGTCACGTACCAACACGCTAACTTGCATGGGATAGGGTGTCACATACTGAAATGCTAATTTGCATTGGATCGGGTACTACATTTTGGCACACTAACTGGTATCGGTTTCCACGTACCGGCATAAACATTGCATTGGAATGGATGCCACGATCTGACACACTACCAATTTGTGTTTTGGTTCCATTGGAGGACCATTGACTAGTCATATATGTGTAATTTCTCGTATTATTGATAATGTGGAATTAGGCATGTTCCTGAAATGATTGATGAATTGTACATTATGGTCTTATATGTGGGGATTTCGATGTTCTACATTATTTGGAGATATTTGGTTGTGCAATAAATTGTGAGTGGTAGAGTCCTAATTCGGGTTATGGTATGAAAAAAGGGGAACTAAGAGTCCGGTGTTATCATTGTTATTTAGAAAGAGGTCATGTTATTATTATTGTTGAGTTTGAGGGTTGGTAATATAAATGGATAATAAGACTCTATAGGCATAATGCGGGGTTATGAGTTGAGTAGAGATGATGAAAAATGTAAGGGTGTGTCGTGAGTGGTTGGCCGTGTTGGTAGTAGTATTTTCGTAACTGCCTTAAGGGATTAATTGATTAAATGTAATCATGAAACGAAGTAAGTGAGGGGTTGAAGGCACGTAAACTATTATGGTATTAATATTTGGAAGGGTAAGGACAGTCAAAATATAAAGGTGGAGGAGCGATTAGTCTTATAGCATGTTTCGCCAGTTGATTTCTTATAATATGCGATGGGTATTCGGGTTGACTGATGATGCCTACCAGTACATGTGGTTGTACTGATACTACTCTTGTTATGCCTTTTGTGCATAGTCTGGTTGTAGGATCAGTGATGTGTCATAGGTGACGAAAGCAAATCTCCAACAGCTTCTATTTTCCTTCTGCATGATGGGAGTTGTGTCTTTTCATTATTATGTCTTATTGTGTACTCTTAGTAGCTCTTGTACTTGTTTAGATTAGATCCCTTGGGTTTTAATTACTTTTCAAGTTTTAACTTTGAGTCGTTTTAAACTCTTGTTTTAATAAAAATACTATAGGCATTTCCTTTATTTGATAGTTTTCTTACTTTTCCGCATGATTTTAACTATTGGAATATCGAGGGTTCTCCTATCTAGGTGTTAGAATATGTGCCCGCGTGGATCGGTGGGTTGGGTCGTGACAATTAAGTAGCTAACTAAATGAAGAACTGATTATAGACAGATACTTTTGAAACATCTTCAGAAAATGCAGAAGAAATACTATGGTTGGCTGGGTTTTTTCCGATGCAAGGTGTATGTGATATTATGCATCCTCCCTCACTAGTAGATAGGGGATCTCTGAGTCTCTCAAGAGTTATATGTCCAGTAATTCTTTTCCACATGAACTCAAATCCTCCACGATGAGGATATAAAGTCTCTTTGACATTTGGGGAGTTTAAATCCCACACATATCCTTCTGCATAAATAGGAGAATCGTTGTCTGCATCAGAAGCACTGAAGCCATCAATATCCAAGAGTGATGGCGGCTCTCTGAAATATTTTCATACATGCCCTCTTCGAGATCTGATTGCCTGCAAATGACACATAAGTGTCAAAATTTTAAGAGTGAACAAAATATAAACCGAAGAGCATGTCTGTTTAATTGGCATGTCAAAGTTATAGACAAAACTTTCATAAACTTAGATTAAGTAGAATATGTGTGCAGCAGAAAAAAAAAGTGTGTGTGAGAGAACAAAACTAGTACACTTACAAAATTAGGGATGACATACTTAACCTACAAAATCACATGTGAACAAACTGAATAGATGATTCCAATTTTTTAAGTCTGTGACATCATTTAATTATTCATATGTTATGTTAAAGTTGCATTATTACTTCAATATTTCATGATAATACATCTAGAAGTAGTCCAAATATGATATATTTCCTATAAAAGAATATTTTTTTATTAGTAAAAGATCAATTATACCGAGTCATATATCACAAGTATTAAAATCAATATTTGTCACTAACTCAAATACCAAATATACCGAGTCATATATCAAAAATATTATCCTTTGGTAATTACGTTTTGAATGATGACATTCTGGTCAGAATAGAGTTTTGAAGAAAATTATTGAAGAGACTGAGTTTCTGAAGTTTATTGTTGATTCAATAAAAAATATTGATTATCATAATACACTGAGTACTCATGAAGGGAAGGAACCTGTTTTTTTGTCAATGAAACACTTCCTTTAATATTCTGATTTAAAAATGAGGAAACTATTCCCCCAGATAAAGAAGAAGGGGATAAGGAAATTGGAGATATTTTTGTTGAAATGCCCATGTTTGTTTTGGAATCACATTTTTTCTTACGAATCAATCAGTTTCATCGATGCAGAGTGGACTATTAAGTCAGATAGGGAACCACCATCTTGATCTAGAGGAATAAATTGGACCCATCTGTTTAGTTTGTTCATCTGTCCATTTGGAGAGAAAGTACACCTTCCCTCTTGTAAGTATATGAGTTTTGTCTTATCAAACACTGACTATACAGATGAGTCCAAAACCATATACGTACAAATATAGGGAATATGTACTTTACTTCAAAAATCAAACAAACTAAACAGACGAGTCCAATTTTTTCATCTAGATCCAGTTGGTGGTTCTCTATATGATAATCACTTACTTTTTCACTCTATATTGCTGAAACAGGTGAAATTGTAAATCCAACTTGTACTTCAATGATGCGCATGTCCATATCAACAAAAATATTGTCAATTTCCAATTCCCATTCTTCTTTCTCCAGAAGTAGAGGTTCCTTGTCTTGAAATTTAAATACTAAATGAAGTGTTTCTTAGACAGGAACCTACAAATCCTGGATTGATCTTCTTCATCTTGTCACCTCCAAAAGGCTCCCCAGTCCTTCTTTTCCTTCAACTATGAACATCTTCTCCAATATGAACATTCGTAGGATAATCAGAATCTTCAAAAATATTTTTTCCATCAATTTCACAGTCTTCTCAGACTCCTCATCATCACATAGAAGAATCAGGCCTTTGTTGTGCTTTTCATCGTCAACGACAAGTGGAGGACTCCCCAATTGGAGATCCACAAAGATAGGACATTCAGTGTGAATCTCATTGTCCACTACAGTTACACACCCCCTTCACAAGTTTGGAATTCCTCTTTGCTAGACTGAAGATGGTTACAATGTGGACACAAACTTCTTGAAATAGAGGCATCCCCTGAACCCAAAAATATGCACACGAGTCAAATTGCACAACCATTAGCACACTAAAAATACACAGAAAATTATTTAGTCTTTTTAGAGGACAAATATTTCTATTAAGGGCGACAAGTTTTTTGAGAAAGAGAAAGTAGTTTTAAAAGAATAGTGTGAAACACTGTTGTGACAAAAATGTCATAATTCAAAACTTTATTATAAAGGATAATAACACGTATGGTATTGAATTTATTGATAAATTTTTATTTTGGTACTTGGAAAATATGTAACTAAGACAAATAAATTGAAATAATAATGCGATTTTAGATATTTATATACATATTAAAGTTTATTCATGCAGTTAACTAATATTCATAATTTATTTTATTTTAAAATACAAAATATTTGATTGTGTCATTAAATTGGTAAACCAAAAGGTGAAACATGAATTACAACGCAAGGTGTGTTTCTAAGGAAGGAAAATGTGTTGCATGAAAACATATTTTCTAGAAAAATAAATGAGTTTCTTATTTATTTTCTTGTGTTTAGAAAAATACATGATCGGGTTATTTTTCATTTGGGTTAGATTTGGAGGGGTAATATATTTGGAATATTAAAAAAAAAATTGATTGTCATTTCAATTTAATAAATTAGATTTGTTAAAGAACATGTTAAATAAAAACCATCTAACTAAAACCATTAGTTAGTTGGCGTATATATGTACATATTTTTTAACAAGGGGCATATCCGCTCTACATCACAAAGTTTGGGACAAATTCTAGGGTAAAGACTAGCATAAATGAATTGTAAATACTTCAGTTCTCATAAATAACATACCTTAATTAGTAGTGCTGATTATTGCCTTCATGATCCAAATCTCATTTCAAGTTGAAAATCTAGCAGGTCAACTCCAAATCTTCCTATCTCTATTACATCAAAGAAGAAAAGATATTCTGGTTGGGGGGATTATTTTCTATTGTTGTCCTCTATGGTAGATTGGTCGGAGACCTAAGAGGCGTTAGTTTATGCTATGGCTGATGTAAGTGATTTAAGTAGGCTCTCTCACATTTATAGTTAGGAAACCCTTGTGATTACCTCTTGACACGAGCCTAAATTTGGCCCTGTAAAGTTGATCTTCTTGTTGTGGGCTTCTCATTGTGAGGCTCATATATCGTAAAAAACATACCTAGACAGGTCAACGGGCCTTACGATGAACAGCGCACCACAAGAAGACCAACTTGACATCCCCAAATTTAGGCTCGTTTTAATAGGTTATCACAAGGGTTTCCTAACTATAAATGAGAGAGAGACTACTTGAATCACTTACATCTTCCATAGCATAAACTAGCACCTCATCGGTATCCTAGATAATCTACCATAGAGGAAGACAATAGAAAATAAATGCCCCCACCAGAACAACTTTTCTTCGGTTGATGTAATGAAGATAGGAAGATTTGGAGTTGACTCATTAGATTTTTAACTTTAAAAGAGATTTGGATTAAGAAGGAAATAAACAACCCTACTAATTGATGTATGTTATTTATGATAACTAAAGTATTTAATATTCATTTATGTTATTCTTAACCCTACAATTTGCCCCAAACTTTGCGATGTACAATGGATATAACCCTTGATAAAAACAAATGGCGCATAGATACCCAATCGGCAAACTAATGCTTCTTATTTACCATGTTTGTTAACAAATATATTTTACTAAATTTAAAATATCCTAATTTTTTATAAAAAAAATTCAAAAATATTCGTAACTTTAATAAATTACCCCACCTAATTTTACTAATGCAAATGTTTTCTCAAGAAACCAATATTTTTTATATGGTAGCATTACCGGTCCACAAGAAAGTCTGACATATCTGTTCAATACTCTTCATCACCTTTTTAGGAATCAAAAGTATTTGGGACCAATAAGCTTTCACTCCAAACAAGACTGACTTGATGAATTGTACTCTTCCAGTATAGGATAGTAATTTAGCGAACCAACAAGTGATCTTTGCAGTAATTTTTTTAATAAGTGACAAGTAATGGTTGACACTGAACTTCTTAGATGCTAAAGGCATTCCTAAGTATCTAAACGGGAGGGTACCTTCAACATATTCTAGCTCTTTAAGAATCTCTGATTTTGTATGAGTTGTGACCCCTGCAATATATAGAGAGCTTTTGTCTACATAGCTTGTAATCCACAAGCCTTGGAAAACTTCAGGAATGCTTGATTTAGCAGCCTAACAAAAATAGTATCAGCCCTTCAATACATCAATAAATCATCTGCTAAAGAAATATACACACTTCCCAATTTCCTACACCTTGGTTGAAAATTGAAGTTCCCATTCCTAGCTAACTGATTCAGTTTTCTTCCCAAATCTCCATAGCCAAGACAAAAAGATAAGTGGACATAAGATCCTCTTGTCTAATGATTGTTTTTGCATTAAAAGGCTGAGTCAATCCTTCATTAATCTTCAAGGAATAGGACACCGTAGATCACATGTCATGATCCAATGAACATATTTGGTAAGGAGCCCCATGTCACTTAACAACTTCTTGAGAAAGCCCCTTTCCACAGTATCATAAACCTTCAGGTCCACCTTAAAAACACACCTCGGGGAATCCATTTCCAAGAGTAGAATTTAAAAATGTCATGACTAAACAATATATTATCAATAATGCTTCTCCCTTCAACAAATGCAGATTCGGAGCATCCCACTAGACCACCAATCACCTGCTTGAGTCTTCTGGTTAACACTTTCGAAATGATTCTGTACAAGATTGTACAACATGCTATAGGTCTATAGTCCTTACCTTTGTAGGGGATGAACTTTGGGAATTAGAGTTATAGCACTGTTGAAGAATTGCTGTACAACTTGTACTATCTCATATTTCATTAACTCCCAATTCAATTGGAAATCCATCTACCCGTGGAGCTTTATCTTTTGACATAGTCTTTATAGCATCAATGATCTCCTCATATGTCCCCTCTCTTATAGATTCTTTTTGTTGTTGCACTGTTAAGCAGAGTCCATCTCTAACAACCATAGAGTCCAAGCAAGGAACACGTGTGTTGCACGTGTATTCCACGCTTAATAGTATAAATATTTAAAAGTTAAAGTATTTGAACATGTAAAATAAAATACCTACTTTTTTTAGAAATATTTTATTATACATTAATTTTTATACTATAAGGTACCTGATAGATGATATTCTTGTTGTTGGTTTTTATATTTTACTTCTCGATTGAATGTTTACATAAATCAAAGATAGTAATTTGACTTTTCATTTCTTTTCCCCCACTGTTAAACTAAATAAATATTATCAATCTGAGAAATCATATATATAATCACCAATTTACCTTACACCCCATAAAGATATTGTCCATATCCTTGTAAACGATTTTTAATTTATTCAACAAGGAATGATTCTTTCAAGGGTCAATAACAATGTTGTTTTATTAGGTATATAGGAGTGGTAGAAGAATGTGAAAAGTTACTGGGCAAAAAATTAATATAAGGAAGGATGAAAGATAGAAGTAATTAATGTAATAACTAACAAAATTCATAATGCCATAACAAAATAATGTAAAAGTGTGTGAATAACATTTGCAATAATTAATAATAGGCGAAATGGTCTGGTGGACCCTTATACTTGTATCAGTTTGTATTATGAACCCTTCTACTTACCCTTTTTTCATCTAGACCCTTAAACTCAATAAAACACAATTTAACAAATCCCTCTGACCATTGACCAGGTTTATGTATCTTTAAGATGGTTGAGTTGGCGAAAGTGCGTTACTTCACACACCATAAGGTGAGAGATTAACTTTTTTAGGTTACAAAAAATATTAAAATTATAAAAGTAGTAGTTTTTTTTAAAAAACAATTAATTAAAAAGTCATTTCTTCTTCCCCCACTATGGCACTACCCCCTCCTTATTGGCAATTTTCATCTCCTGACCAATTTTTTTTTCTTCTCCACAATTTACTAACACCTATTTAGCATATCTTGGCCACAGATTCACCGCGAAGGAAGAAAGCGGATCAGCTCTCGCCGGAGACCACTGAATTGCAGTGACGTGACAAAGAGAAGTGGCATTGGTGGTGCACGCCACAACTATTTTGCAGTAGAATGTGAGAGAGAGGTGACACTGACTAGTGGAGAGGAGAACGAGGTTGGTGAGGGTGCGGTCATGGTGGTGAAGAGGTTTTTTGGTCAGATCTGGTGGTGCGGTGGCTTAGGTTGTTGTTTTTGTGGAGGTTGGAGGAGGAAAGAAAAATAGTAATGGTGTGCGGTGGAGATGAAGACTGGTGAGGGAGAAAGTATATGTGATTTCACCGGCAAATATGGCGATGACGGTGGCGATGGCTTTCTCTAGCGATTTTGGTCGTGAAACAATGAAAATAGGGAGAATTGGATGTATAGAATTTCACTTTTAAAATGCCAAAAATAAATTCAAATGTTATTATGTTACGGCAATCTAGGCTTTTGTTGCAGCAACCGCGACGTCTTTCTCTTCCAGCAGGTGTCAAGGTTCTTCCGTAGCTCGCCAAAATGACCAAGAGAACCAAAAAGGTTGGTATTGTGGGGAAATATGGTACCCATTATGGTGCCAGTTTGAGGAAGCAGATCAAGAAGCTGGAGGTCAGTCAGCACAACAAGTACTTCTGTGAGTTCTGCGGAAAGTATGCCGTCAAGAGGAAAGTTGTTGGTATTTGGGGTTGCAAGGACTGTGGCAAAGTGTAAGTTGGCGCGGCTTGCACTTTGAACACTGCTAGCGTTGTTACTGTAAGGAGCACTATCCGAAGGCTTAGGGAGCTGACTGAGAGCTAGTCATTTAACTTCTAGTTAATTTAAAGTTGAAATTGATATAGTTTCACTGTTTGATATCTTGGTTTTGCATTTAAAGTGTTGTATTGTCTACTGTTTTTGAAATTTTTGATTTAGCCTAAGCATTGGAACAATATTCCCAGTGTGACTTGTCCCAGATCTTATTTTCTCTATCTTATCAAGTTGAAGTTTAATGGATTTTTAAAAAAAAAGTTATTATTTTACATTTTATTAAATAATTTTGGTTAATAATTTTAAAAAATAGTTATGAAATAAGTATGATATGGCATTAATATATCTGACGTAGATTTGACATGTCAATTATATAAAGGAGAGTGAGCTACACACATGGTTAGAGGAGCTTAAAAGTCTCATTTTAATTGAGTTTAAGGGTCCAAATCACAAAGGGGTAAGTAGATGGGTTCAGAATACAAACTGATACAAGTACAAGGGTTCACCAAACCATTTCGCCTTAATAATAACTAAGAGAATTTATACTGCCATAACTAAAGAATTAAAGTGCAATAGCCAAATATCTTACTAATTTTGCATTTACATAAATAGATTTGACTTCTAATTGTTTTACTGTTTATTTAGATAGTTAATTAGATTTTAATCTAGTGTAGGGGTAAAGTAGTAATTCAACTTTACACTTTAAAGTTTTCCGTGCATTCCACATTTATTCCATATTATTTAAAATAAAATTTATTTTACAAATTATAATTTTTTAATGATTCACATATTTTCCTATTTTTATGAGTTTTTAAAAAATAATTTTTAAAAAAAAGATGAAATCAGAATATTTAAAAATAATATATTTTGAAGTTAGAAAATCTTGTTAGCTTAATGATTCTTAGATCTTGTTAGCTTGATGATACTTTCGTGATATATATAATACTTTAATTTAAATATACATACCTACCCAAATATATATCTATATATAAAGATTTGCATATAGTAAAAATATTTATCTCATAAAAATAAGTAACTAAATAAAAAAAATTAAACTAATACACCCTTCAACTCAGCGTCATTTTAAATCATATGACTTTTCCTTCGACTAAAATACATAAATATTTTTTTCTTAAAAGAAAGTAATAAGTAAAACGAAAGGAAAATGTTTATATTAATAAATCACATGAAAAAATTTAAAGTCTAAGAAGAAGAAGAGTAGAATATTAGAAATTTTTTGTTGTTGAAAAATGAGGGGAAATCACTCTATTTATAGCCAACAAAGGGTAGTATCAAGTATAAACAAGTACTTATGTGCCTTATCTGAAAAGTCATGGCCCATCGAAAAAGTGACAATCCTTAAGTCACAACTTATCGAAAAAATCACAACTCATTGGAAAGCCACAACTCATCTGAAAAGCCACAATCATAAAAGTCATATCTTATCGGAAAAGTCACAACCTTTTGGAAAGGTCACAACTCATCAGAAAAGTCACAACCCTTTGTAAAAGTCACAACTCATCAGAAAAGTCACGACCCTTCGAAAAATTTACAGCTCATCGGAAAAGTCACAACATTTCAAGAGAACATATGTTATTCAAATAGATATAGATGAGTGTTTTAAGTAGGGGTACTATAGTAATTTAATGGCTGAACCCATCGATGACCCCCTAAAGTTGGTACTAAGTTTCACTTAGACACCTCAATTGAGTGATGTTTCTTTTAGACACCTCATGTAGGGTCTCGTTGTGTCATTTTGACATTTTTTGTTGACATGTCAATGTGAGTGTGATACACTCAACAATAGAGCCTGACAGGCTCAATATAGCTATTTTTTCATTTTATTTTCTCATCTTCTTCTCCATTTTTCAAGCTACCATCTCTCACCCTTTTTTGAAGCTTAAAGTCAATGGAGGTCGAATATTTTATTCAAATCCATTTTCAAGTCATTTTTCTTCTTCTTCACTGTATTACTTCTCTAAAACTACAATCACCTCCCTCCACCTTTTTTTCTGGAAAAATGGATACCAACACTCATACTTCATATTTCATATTTCATATTTCTTTTCTATTTCTTTCTTCCTCTCCCTCTTTTCTTCCCATAAAACAACACTAAAAAGAAAGACAAAAATAATTAATATGAAAAATAGTAAAACAAAAGAATTAATTTTAAAAAAAGTACAAATGGGATTTTGAGTGTAATGAAAAAGATGATTTTCTATGGGAAAGGAGGGTACGGTACCATCACCGCTCTCCACCTTTTTCGTCGGAAAAATTGGATAACAACACTCATATTTTATATTTTTTCTTTATTTCTCTCCCTCCCTCCCCTTCCTCTCTTTTTCTTTCAAAACAACACCAAAATAGAAAGAAAAAAAAAGAGATCCTAAATAATTAAAAAAAGTAGATTAAAAAAACGGACAAGGGCCTAAAATGCCCCCTCAAGTATTTGAATTAGTAAAAAATTACCCTCCATTCACCTATCGGCACTAAAATACCCCTGACGTCCACCTTTCGGCTCAAAAATACCCTTATGTCTAAAGGATCATACTCATTAGGTGGATTGAGGGTAAGATTGTACCAAATCTCATAGTTTAAGGGCATTTTAGGCCCTTTTCCATTAAACTAATTTGATATTACTTAATATATAAGCTCACATGATTGAATTGATTTTGAATTTCATAGTAAATTTAAAATTATAAAAAAGTTAGGCATCTACTCTCTACACTCCTCCCTCCTCGGCCCTTCACTTCCTATCTCTTCCAAAAAAATCTTTTTGGATCTTGTCCACCATTTTAATTTATTTTAATTTATGACAAACAAGAGAGAAAAAAAAGAAGAGGAAAATAATGATGCATTCATATAGAAATAATTAGTTCAATAAAAGATGACTTAATTAAGCAAATATGTACAAATATTACATTTTTCTTTTGTGTGTACCCAAAATTGAAAATAAAATAATAAAAATAATCATTTATCTTATCCCCACCCTCATCCCATCATGACAATAATACTAATTAAAAGAATATAAATATATGAGTTCATATCAATTTTGAGTCCCGGATATCTTAATTAAGAATAAGAGATTACAAAAAGGAATAAAACAAAAAATGAACAAGACATTTGGATAATTGAGAGAAAATTTTATATTAACGAAAATTATAATTTTTTTAGATGGACAATCAGTCGGGCTAAGTATGGATTTTAGTTGGATCCCCATTTATAAGTTGGGTTACATTATAATAAATTGGGGTCGATTTAAAATAAGACAATAGAAAGATATCGTGAAATTAAGTATTTTTTCAATATTATTTTCAAGAGTATCGGGTCAAAATATGAATCATAAGTGGTTTTATAGAAAAAAAAAATTTAATTATTTTTTTGAGAAGGATTTAAATTTGGACCAATCACATTAAGCAATATAATAAATAAATATTTAATAATTTTACTTTAAGGGAGCTATTAAAAATAAGGGTAAATATGAGTCAAATGATTAATATCCAGGATATATTGAACTGAAAGGTGGACGTCATGGATATTTTAGGGCCAATAGGTGGATGGAGGGTAATTTAGTACCGATTCAAATACTTGAGGGGTATTTTAGACTCTTCTCCTTTAAAAAAAAAATGTTGGGTGTTGTAGAGAAGACAACTACCAGCGGGAAGAGAGGGGGGGTGGAGAGAGAGGTTAAATTGATTTTTTTAGAATAATAATTTTATTTTATTTACTAAATAGATCATATATATATATATAAAAGAGAACCTTAAGCCCGCCTACGTGGCGCCACCACAAACCAAAATTCCCTTTTAATTTATTTATTTCCAAAACTAGCCTTCCCCTTTCATGAAAAGTTGTGACTTTTTGCGACTTTAATGAAAAGTTGCGACTTGAATGAAGAGTTGCGAATTTTATGAAAAGTTGCGATTTTTATTAAAAGTTGTGACTTTTATGAAAAGTTCCCACTTTTATGAAATGTTGTGACTTTAATGAAGAGTTGCGACTTTTATGAAGAGTTGTGACTTTTATGAAAGGTTGTGACCTTTTCGAGGGTTGCAATTTTTTCAAATAGTTGTAACTTTTCTGATAAGACACAATAAACATTTGTTCACACTACCCTTTATTGTCTATAAATAGAGGCATTTCTTCTCATTTTAAAACAACGAAAATTTTGAACCTCCTCTTCTTCTTCTTCACATTTAAATATATTTGTGTACTTTGATCCTGTTGAGTGGCTCACTGATAACATTACTTATATTACAGATCCTGGTATGTATTTTTACAGTCATTAATTTATGCTTATGTTATTAAAGATAAATGAGAAGATGTAATCATTTTCATTTATATTTTTAATTTTTGTTACTACGTAATTTTGTATGTAAGATAATATAATATTTTAGTTTTAATGACGGATAGGTTTTAAGTATTATTTTATAAATTCCGTGAATTTAAATTCCCGCGCGAAGGGCAGGTAATTTTACTAGTTTTAAATATTTTTTAACTGAAAATTACACATGTAATTATTTAATTGGTTGTTTGCCACATCATTAATTAGTGTATTACACTCTCCTTCAATTTTTTGCTTATTTATATCTATTCTATCTATATCTATCTATCTATACTACCTTAAATGCATGAACTCCCAAACTTGAATATTGAACTACTATATTACCCAAATTAAAAATACTCAATTTATTTTATTTATTAATTTTATTAATTTTATTATATTGAAAGTAGATACCTTTTCAAATTAAATGATTGTGACTTTTTCAATGAATTATGACTTTTCAAAAGGGTTGTGACTTTTTTAATGAGTTGTGACTATTTCGAAGGGTTGTGATTTTTTTGAAGGGTTGTGACATTTCTAAAGGGTTGTGCCTTTTTTTATGAGTTGTGCCTCTTTCAAAGGGTTGTGACTTTTCCGATAAACAGTGACTTTTTTGAAAGGTTGTGACTTTTCGGAAGAGGCACAATTAACACCTATTCATACTACTATTTGGTAACTATAAATAGAGGGGTTTTCTTGCACTTATAAACTACAATTTCTTTAAGTTCTCTACTCTTCTTGTTCATAAAAAATCACAAGTGGTATTTGCAAAAATTGATTAAGTTCAAAATTCAACGAAATTCAAGGTACCACATCAGAAAGAGTTCGTGAAAAAATTATAGCAAATCATTCATCAATTCACACTTGTATTTTTTCTTACCATTTTAATGAGTTAGCGGTGACAAAAAGTTGTGCGAGAGACAATAATATTAAACATATATGAAAAAAGGTATATGATTTGAGTAAGATATTTCTTCTTTATTTTTTTATTTTTTATTCTTTTCCCTCAAATGTAGTCCATTGAATTATTAGTTTTGATGTTAAATTCACTATTTCAAAAATAGATTTTCACTTTTACTTATAATATGATAACATATCCATGATAACAATTATTTTTTAATGGAAATGGAGCGTGAACATATATTTCCGTCTTCCTTCTTCACTGGGTATGTATTGTTCCATATAATATTTCTTTATATCACAAGATACACTCCTTACTATCTATATAAAAATAGATAAGAAAATAGTGATTGATCATAAAATGATCTAAAATCAAATTAATGATTCTGTAAATAATACTTTAAAATTTATTCGTCTATTAATTTTTATTATTAAAAAATTTAAATATTTTATACCATGATACAACTTCTAGAAGATACTAGATAATTTCATTGGACAACATATATATGATATGTATGTGGCAAAAAAATGGGGAGGACTACAATTCCACAAAGAAAAGGTAGAAACATAATGAAATGAAATATTTTTCACCATATGTGATGTTATTCATATATCAAAATTAAATTATTCTACTGAAGTATATATACCCATCATTCATGATAACAACCAAGTACACTTTTTTTTGGTAAAATTGCCTCTCTATGATAGCCTAACTTAAATATTAATTGAGTAATAATATTTTGTAAAAGATATGTTATATATACATATAAAATATCGAAATACTTATAATAATCCTTATTAGTGTCATGCACTGTAACACCCCAGGAAAAAAAAATTCAAACTAAGACTCGAACTGTTCTTCGTACTGAGTGAGATTTTACCAAGGAATTAAAAATTTCTCAAGTGTTAAGGTCACTAGACGTAACACCTTTAGTTCCAAAAAATAATCGAATTGGAAATAGCAAAATCTGAAATTTTGCAAGTTAAGCTAAGCATGAGTTTTGGGTTAGCTTCAAACGGCCATAACTCCTAGATCAGGATGATTTAGGTGTGATACCAGATCCTGTAGCAAAGATCTTTGAATTATCTTTCCAACGCCACCGAGTTTTATCAGTTTCGAGAACGGATGAGTGAGATATGGCCTTTTGAAGTTAGGATGTCCAGTTAAGGAAAGTTAGCTGGAAATAGTAAGGGGTAGTTTGGTCTTTTCCTTAACAAATCAGATTTAATTCATTTTTAGTAAGGATTTAAGGGTCTAATCCTATTAGGAGTTTTATAATACTAAAATACATCTAGGGTTTTAGTTGAGAGTTCAAGAAGAGAAAAGAAGAGAAAAAAGGAGAAAAAAGGATTTGACAATCCGCCGGAGTCAGATCAGTAGGGGAGTTCACACCGGGACTTTCAACATAGAGAAAGAACCCATACCCTGAACTGGGGAAAGGCGATAAGGACCCAGGAAATGGTGAAGTACGTGAATCGACTCCCTCTTCGAGTCCAGACCTTTTAACATAAAATAAAGAATAAGGGACTAACTTCTTTCTTGACAAGGATCCTGAATAAATCGCACATGCTCCAAGGACTTCACAGAATTAGGACGCACACATGTGGGTATACCAAGAGAAATGCGGGTAAGCGACGGGCTACTTCGTTCCTCAACAAAACCAGTTTTGATTTCCAGAAAGATCCCCACGCTGAGGGCTGAACCTCGCCAAATGATCTTATGGATCAACCATCCCATCTTTTAGGTTCCATCTGGGCAATATAACAACATGATCTTGACCTATCATTTGTTCAATTTGGTCGATTTGATACTTATCACAATGTTCTCGTGAAGTTGCTCACGAATCAAAGTGTGAATGTCCCTTCAAAGTCTCGCACGCTCTTTTTGATCAGGAGCAGGGTGGGCAATTTATGTCGGTGCTGGCGCCTGCAGCAGCGCCTCTGGAGCCGCCCCGCCATTCTGGAGCCAGCGGGTTCTGAATGACCTCCCTCTCCCTGTAGGTCGAGCTTACTTTTCAGCCCTCTCACGGTGAAAAAAGTGGTTAACTATCTCAAAAAAATCCATATTTGGATTGAAATAAAGAAAAAACTGCCTTTTCTTTCTCTTCTTTATTTTGTTTTTATCCCTTCGACGAATTTCGGCTATGACCAATGCCCCACTAGCTAAATAGGCGTAAGAAAAAGCTACCTGAAAAAAAAGCAAGGTGCACCTTAAATTGAACTCGACGAATTGCGTTTTGCCATAGAGATTTTTTTAGAAAGATTTTCCATTGGTAATTCAAAAATAGAAAGAATATAAATAAAGGCGCGTACGCGGGAAGGGGGGGGGGGGGGGGGGGGGGGGGGGGGGGGGGGGGGGGGGGGGGGGGGGGGGGGGGGGGGGGGGGGGGG